>ML779777.1:393065-423781 GCA_009831015.1 Picea engelmannii | reverse complement strand
CCCAAAATTCTTCTCTGAGTTTTGATAAAATTAAAATTAAAATAAAAAATGAAATAAAATTTATAAAAAAGAAAATAAGAATAAAAAGACCTTAAAGAAAATACGAGAATCAATGAACAAGATTGTGTGGGATTGACCTTGTTCGCAACAGAATATTTGAATATTCTTTCTGTTTTATCCTACCCATCCTCAAATTTTATTTTCCTATGATTCTCAACACCTCTCCCTGGTCTTCATAGAGAGAAAAGACTTCACCTTAACTCTGAAAACTCAGAAACATGTCTTCAAAATAATGTTAGGCGAAAATTTATACATCCCTTTCAACTTAACTGAAAGAAAGTATGTTTAGGTTAATCCTAATAACTTTAACTCTATTATCTAGTTTTAAACTGACTAGTTCACTCAAGATTGATCCCTAAATTTAAAACCCCTTTTAAAATATTTTCGATAGGTGAAGAAGTATTGAAGATTGACAGACAATTAATTTCAGAGTATACTAAAAAATTATGATAGACTTTTCCTTGAATATCTTAAACATATATCATCCCTTGTATATTACATACAGATTGATTTCCCCCACTTCATGTATTAAAATATAAGACAGCTGTGAAAGTAAAATCATGAAATGATTACCCCAATCTAGTCCAAGGAAAATGGTGAAAGGAAATTTGGAAAATCGATTGCCCCCATTTTGTCCAAAAAAGAGATGATGAAAGGAAATTCATTAAATGATTTCCCTCATCTCAGCATTTAAATGCAAAATTACTAATTGAAGTGGTGAAAGGAAATTCAATGGGAGAAGTAGATCTTCACCGGGGTACTGAACAGGCTCGCTAGCAGTGAAGCAATGTCTATGAAATCTGTATGGCTGTCATACGTATCTACATGATATACTATGACATATAATTCTTTTTCAGTAATATTTACATTCTGAACTAACGAGGGATCTCCTTAAGAAAATATGACACATATACTTAACCTTGATGTGAACGAAATTGATCAAATCTTGATATTTCTACTAAATTTACTTTGATTATCTTAAGAAAATCCGAACACAATTTTAAGAAAGAGGAATTTCAAATAGCCTAATTGAAGGTCATGATTCGATGTATTTTGAAGGTTTTCTAAGTTCAGGCGAAACTCCTTTTCTCAATATGATCATTTTCCGAATGTGTTTGACATAAATTCAATAATGACTCCATTTACCCAATAAAGACACTTGGTCTATGTTAGCCTATGGCTTACCTTTACCAATCACTAAGCAAACTTGATTTAATTCTTTAAGAAGCCACCAATCATGAAAACTTCACCAAGCATGAAAATCTTTGGTGATTTCAGATATGAGGAGAGCGATCAGATTGCATTGAGAGGCACCAGATCACATGAAGATGCTATGAGCATCCAAGGTGGCGATATTCATCAATCCTCCCATGGAACACAAATTTAGAGAGAGATGTAATTGGTAGCCTTGTAGAAATATGGATCGGCGATGAAAATAACTGGTAGTGGGGGGAAGAAGAAGGGTCCTGCTCAGCTTAGAATCTACAATCTTGGCATCACTTCACCTGTTTCTGTGCCGGGTCTTGTAAACATACTCAGGATTTTCTTCAATCACCATTGTATAAGGGGTCACCGTTGGGGTGAAGGAGCTACTGCATATAAGGTGAAGAAGCTTCTTGAAACGTTGGCATGAAGGAGCCATCATTTGTAGTATCAACGTTGTTGTGCAAGGAGAGAATCGCCCTGCCACTATGGAGAACATTCACTGGAGCTGTTTTCACTTAGAAATCCCAGGAAAAGTTATGGCAAAGTCAAACCATAGGTGAAAGTTTTCACTCATGACGTGTGGCTAGAAGTGAGCTTTTTCAAAATTAATTTTGAAAAATCACTTTTGATTACTTTATCTTCTTTGGAGGTCTAAGGAAAATGTGATTTTTTTTGTTTTTTAAGAATTAATCATGGTAAATGATTAAATAAGTGAGTGAAGGATTACAATAGAGAAGTGCATGTGAGTAACTTTATGAGATAAAGTTATTTTATATTATTGTCACTTTATGTGATATGAGTAATAAGGAGTTACTTTTTGAACTAGAATTTGTCATATTCAAAAGATTGACTTACTTTATCTTTACAAAGAACCAATATTGTTGGTAAAGTAAAATACTTGAACCTTCTTTCCATGGTGAAAGTCAAGGTTGTTCAAGCTAAGGTTTGGTATAAGTGGTCAAAAGTCAAAGTCAAGTTGAGAGATTAATTTAAAGTTGAAATTGAAGATGAAGTGATAAAGAGATATTTGTAACAAATATAATAAAATTGCTTCATATTTGGTTCTTGTGTCCTGGATCCGCCCAAAATTGAATAAGGGGATCTTAGGTACACTTTGTGTTGTGTGTGATGGTAATATTTTCATGGAATCTTTATGTCATTATGTCTAGTGTTGACATAATCATATTTTCAATTCATCATTTAACACAACATACAAGCACAAATTCATGCCAATCAAGCAATTAATGAAAGGTGCAACTCATTAATGAAAGGTGAAACACATCAAAGGTGGAATGGACTCTAAAGCTCAAAAACACATTCAAATTTGAAGATTAATTCAACTTAAGAATCATGATTTATTGTAACTTGCAAATAGTCATTTGGTAAGTTTACTTGTGTTTATAAATCAAGTGAAGTTGAATTTGTAATTGGGTGCATTCTCGGTTGAGCCTGACATCCAAGATTCATTGTAATTTTGAGTCCAAATTGACAAGATTGAGAAGTTTAACTCAAATCATTGTAAAACATCACAAGTTTTTGGATGCATTTTTGGTGGTAACCGACATCCTCAACTTTCTGGAAGCAACTTCAAGCAAGGCAAGTTCAAGTGAGCGTGAATAGAAAGAAAGCGTGAATTTCAAGTGAGCAATTCAAGTGAGCGAGTTACAAATAAACCTTCTTCTGTCAAGTCAAATTATAATCAGGATCTACCTGCTCAAGGAGACCCCATTTAGTGTTTTTGAAATGGCTCGAAATCTAGAATTATTAGAGTTACTGAACACTCTAATAAACACCAGTGAAGAAAACACAATGATATTGAATAAAACAACTCTTCAATCAATGCTAACTTGTTTGCAAGTGACGCAAGCTAAAGTTAGACTTCTTCAATATCTATCCCATCTATTGAATGATGAGTTGACTAATCTCAAAAATAAACATCCAGTGAAGTGTTCTGAACTAGTTTTTGTTCAGCACAACCCTCTCTATGATGATGATGATGGTGATGTTTTTTATCAACAGTCAATGAAGGATAAACTCAATAATACAAATTTAGATGCAGACAAAGATGATGCTATTCTTGAACCTACTTTTCAAGAGTTTTCTTTTGAGTTTAATGAAGAAAAATTTTCAATGATGCATCAACATGCAGTAAATCCACTTCCTCATATTTCAAAGCAATAGGTTCAGAATACTCTTTCCAAGCCCATCATCAAACCTTGGGAAGAAATAATCTACAACAAGAATAGAATAGGACTTGGATATGACAAGGAAGTTACCTTTCATATTCCCAATTATTACAGACCAATCAAGTTCCAAAGTGTTGGATTCCTTCAAGAAGCTTCAACTTCACCTGTTCAAGTTCAACATCAGAATGATAAGTAACAACATTGTAATCAAGTTGGTCACAAGGAGAATCAGTGTTTTGATCTCCATCCTTGCCAGCATTGTGGCAAGCATAACCATTCTTCAGACAGATGTTCAACACTGAAGAAACCTGCAAGATTGAAAATTCACTATGAGTGGATTGATCCTTGGCAATGGTCATTAACAACCAAGCGATTATATAAGTCTTACCATAGAATTCAATCTCAAGTAAAGACCAATATTGTAGCACATAACATTTTTGTACCTCACATAAGTGGTCCTCTTATGGTGTAGCTTTCGAGCATGGCCCTCACGGGATGAGATAACATGTGGTTTTTTCTGCATGCCCACTTTGTGTTGTACTCAAATGGAACAAGTATGGTACTCTCTTGAACCTAGAAGGGGGGAGTACAATGATGTAACTCTCATGCACCTTAAAGGGGGGAGTTCAAAATTTTAGTGAATATGGTTCATGAAACCACTTGTGGTCTCTCCTTTCAGCTGACAAAGGGGGGAATTGATGATGGAATTGAAGATGGTTGTCAGACATAAAGTTTCGACAACAACAAACATCAAGTATGCCGGATGGGCATGAAATTTTCCAAATGGGCAACTGCGGTCTGTAGATGACAGACTTTGGCAGAATTATGGTTCAATAAGTTTAAGTTGAATCATATAGATTTTGATTTTGAGAGCAATGAAGTGAACATTTGGTTCACATAGATGGTCATTCGACCTAGCAGAGGACAAGAGGATCCTTTTGCATTGTAGCTTGGCATTTGATTGAGTTGTCAGGCATTTTCAGGGATGTGTCAGACTAAAAGCTTATTCACTTCTCTTGGTCCGCTCTCATCATATTGGAGTTTACATTAAGTAAACAATTTGCATGCATCCTAAATCACATGATTACATAGTGAGATTTTCCAAAGATGGCATACTTTGGAAATATTATGGTTCAATGAATTGCAATTGAATCATACACATGATACATTGGGATGTTATTAGAAAACTAAAAGTGTCAAGATTGGTTAGTGGTTATCCAAAAACCATCAGATACATGGTATCAATTGGTTAGTGGTCATCCCAAACCACAAATTTTGAGAGCAATTTTAGTGATACACTGATAGTATAGTCGTGATACTATATGTTCACCAATTAGCAGAAGGCATCAGATTCTTCTAGCTAAAATACTTGGCAAAGTTATAAAATTGTCAAGCAATCAAGGAATGTTAAGATATTGCAGTTGTTCACTTCCATATCTCAGCTCTCTTCCAGTTCATTTCAAATGAACATGTTCAACATCCAGATTGGCGTTTTTTTAGGCAGTTCTTCATTGAGGCTCAACTCAAGAGTTTCAGTATGAAGACTTGGAATTGATACCAGTTTATGCTTTATTATTGGTATTATCGATCAGACTTGTGATTGAGGGGGGGATGGTTAGCCTATGGCTTACCTTTACCAATCACTAAGTCTAAATTGTCACCTATATTTGTATTATTCCTTTAGGATATTAGTAATATATCCTCAAGTGATGACTAATGATTTAGTTAAGATTTCCTAGCCTAGTCATCATGCATGATTTTAGGATCTAGAGAAAATCTCTCTATGAGGTGGCATCACCCATTGTACTATAAATATGTAACATTGGAGTGAATACAATGTAGAGTTGGCTAGTGATCCTTTTCTGCCATATTGTTATTCTTGTCTATATTTTATCAGTCTACTATTCTTCTACGTCTCGCAGGAAGACATGATCCCTAGATGGAGCCTATGTTGGAACACATATATATTTCTAAACTTTAGACTTTAAATAGTTTTCTTTCCCAGTTAAAATAAGAATAAAGCGCACTTGATTCTCACCATTGGTGAAGTTTTTCATTTAATCAAACGATCCTTTTTTCCTGAGTTCTTTAGAGCCGCCTGATTATTAAAAGGTCAAACCCCTAGAGAATACTTAGGAGTTTAGAGATTTAGAGTTTCGTATTTTAGGCATTTCAACATTCCTCACCTTCAGAATCCTGATACGCAAAAAGCATTCGACAGATCCTAGTCACCATATACACGTATACCTTCCTAAGCTTTAACATGTCACATTGGGAAGTGGCCCTTCAGGAAAATGAAAGAGATCTAACTTGTAAATCTACAAAATGTGAAGTCCCAAAATATTAAACCTTGGTTAAATAAACTAATCTCGATTAAAGGATTAATTAATAACTTTGCACATTCAGAGTTTGGATATTCAACATACATCGCATTCTGAATTCATGAAGTCTGAACTCCCAAAATACCGTAGACACTAAACAAGGTTAATTTAGGATTGAAGACAATTAGCGAATAATTAATCACTCCGTGGTTTTGAACCTCGGAAATTATATATTGATCTATTATCAGATAGCCCGAGCTATGAAAGCCCGAAAAGAATTAAGCTTAAACGTGATTAGTTAATGGGATAAACACTATTATCTCATGTTAATGTTTCGTTAAATCGTAGTCAGGTAAATTCAAATATTATTTCACATATCCTGATCACGAACCATGAACCACCAACCATTAATGGCATTAATAATTGATCTTTGGAAATGATTTCAAATAAGATCTTGGAACACTGCCTAAATCTTTTCATTAAGGAAAGTGAATACATTGTCAGTAAAGGTTTACACAAATTGATGCACTTAAGGTGAAAATGATATTGAATTCTAAATTCCATTTGTGTTTTCACAAGAGCAAGCTTTAGAAAGATAAGAAGTTTTGCGCATTTCTTGTAACATGTAACATAGTGTTGAGTTTACTACTATCATGGCTCCGTGGAAAATGGTTAAAGAGGCTGGTGAGAGCTTGAGCCAAAACATAGATGTCCTCTCGGACACATCGCCGAGATCTGTATATACCATGGAAACCCGGACGCAGGTATTTGATATCCTACAATATGAGCTAATAAACTATCCAGAAGAGTCAGACTATGAGGGGACCAAAACTCAGGCAACGAAGCTCAAATACGTAGCCCAATCAGAGCTGCATAAAATAGCCACGCGACCGAGGCTCATGCCGTATAACAACATGATAGGCTAGGCCCTGGAGAACGTCGAAGTCTCGACTAGGACCATCCACAATTCACAGAAATTTGCGATTAGATATTTCCAACTAGAACATATATAGGTGATGTACAAACTATCCCCAACATTCAAACACAGTTATAATTCCGCTTTCTTAAAATATTTCGATGAAGAAGAGTGCTCACAAGGTGTAAAGAATTACACCGACTTGATCAATAACTAGTGGGCACACCCTAAGAAATTTAGAGAAGACACCCATAGAATATACGCCACTGCATCGTTAGACGCTCATATGATGTATGTGGCCATGTTGTTATGTAGAATTTTTGGGAAAGAAAAATCTGCTCACTTCCTGTTATCATGGGTACCGATCATGCATGAAGTTGCAAAGGGTTTTTCATTCAATTGGGACAAGATATTATCAAACAGTTTGGCTAAGGAAATCACAGAATATAAGTCATTGAAAGCCAAAGGACGACCTTCCCCATTTTACATGTCGACATACCTTATGGACGCCGTTTGTTTTATGACGCCATTTCCTTTGATGGGTTGGAGCTAGACTCTGACCAGCACTGAACCAATACACTTCTATCATTCCAAGCTATGGGAGGATAAAGAAAAGGATTTATTCTAAGAAATATATAACTATGTGGTGGTTCCAATGCATATCGCTATATAAAGTTTCCCACCTCCCAGGATTTCAGACCAAATAGTGGCCAACCTAGGAGAAATAGCGGATTGGTACATTGAGGAACACTTCTCTTACATCAGGTTTTTTGGATGTTCTGTTCCTTTGCATGCCTTGCCAATGTTTCTACCAGATTGATTGGTGTGCTAAGAGGTAGCACATCAAAAAATGCTAGTACGAACCAATAAAGAGATAAAGGTAATGCAAAAAAAAGTGTGGCCCACCTTTCCTTTGCAGGTTGGTACTTTCTCACTGTTAGATTTCAGCCACTCAAAGGTATAGGCCGCGGCCCTAAAGGAAATTAAGCTTGTAAACATTGAATTCAAGAAACACGATCCCCAAAAGATCATGGGAAATCACATGGCTCTTTACAATCTAAAGAGGTACGAGCATGAAGATTCCCCACAGGATGAAATATTCCGAGGAGAAATATCTTATCAGGAAGTGTTGAGCCAAGTCCAGAATCTAGCTCCGGACAAATTAGTTGAGTTCTATAATTTTCAGAGACACCAAAGAAATAGTCTGCCAAAAGTATTATAGGGAGAAGTCCTGACATCTCCAGCCACATAGGAAGTTGGGACCCAGAATTTAGAAACAGAAAGTTCCAGTGGACAAGACATTCGGGAAAATTTGGTGAAAATAGAGGTTTTGACATAGAAAGAAAATACTGCACCATCAAATCAACTTGATGATCAAACGAAAGATCAAGTTAAAGTTTTGATCAAAAGGGGATAGGATGTATCGCTGTCTACACCAGAAAATAAAATGACTAATACATCAGGGAAACCGGAGACCACCCAAATAGGTGACCCTATTATGTCTTTTACACCTTTACAGACTAGTCAGTGGAACCCAAATGTCGAAGTATTGTTTATAGAAGATATTACTCCTATTTCAGTTGAAGAGATGACCCATTCCAACTTCTTCTTCAACAAGAAGAGGAGGGATATAGTAAAAAGAGAAACACACCAAAAGGAGGGTGAAACTATCAAGAGAAACAGAGTGTTATGTGATGGACAGGCCTTAGAGGAGGCAGACTTCGCTATGGAAGTGGCAGGCTCATTGGGAGATTTTTCCACAACAAATTAGTATTCAGTTTGGAATATGAAAGAACAATTGAAGAAGAAGGACCTACTGGTAAGACAATTGCAACACCAAATGAAGACAGTGGAACATAGTGTAATAAATGAGATGAATAGGGGGTTTGAGCAGATTAGAGCCTATCAAAGACAAGAAATTTAGCAACTCAAAATCAATCTTGTTAAAATGCATAAAAATGCACAGGTAAGTAGAGAACTATCCATTCAATAGGGAGAGTTGGTTGAACAACTGCGGGCTAAGATAAACTTGACTGAGAACACGATAGTGGATATGGCGGTTTTCCAAGCTCAGGCATTGGAGGTGCATGAGAAGCTAGAATATACACAACAAATCCTTTTTACTAAAATAGAAGTTGTCCAAATCCGTTATCGGATGGTAGATGATGTAGACCCTATCAGCTCTCGACTGATGTCCACTCACAGGATCATTCTATATGCCCTTTTGAGCTGGATCGACTCTTTCAGATTCTCTGTTGGAATCCCCTTTCAAATCGATCCACAGGTTTTTTTCTTGCGGTTCGCGCTTTCGCGAGTCTGGATGTTGTGCTCTCGGACCTCCGACCCACGAAACCTCAAAATGGTCAATGAAAGGTCTTACCTCCGTGTCAGCGAGTATGCCACTTGTCCACTACCAGATGGACGGTCCTGATTCACTTCGCAGCTTCGCCACTCGCGAAGTTGAATGACCTCCCTTTATGACCTTAGATGTCCGAGTCCCCGATACGGGTGATCTCGCGACACGTGTCCTCCTTCTAGCAGACGACTCAGATTCCTTTTCTATTTTGGGACTTCACCTTTTGTGATTTCGTGAGCCTCGCTACAAAAGTTTCGACTCTTCACCTCCTGAAACCCCGAGATGCGAAATATGTGAGTGATCTGACGACCCTATTGGCCCAGATCCTATGACTCTATTCTCTCGAGATTTTCACTCATTGAATGCTGTCATAACTCCCCTGCTTCTCTATGAGATTTGACAGCTTCTAGGACTTTGTGAATCCTCCACGAAGAATTTTGACTGTCAATTTCCTCCTTGACAATTCCCGCGAAATGAACAAAGTGCTCTTTCACAAAACTTGTCTACCCACGAAATGATATCGCTACGCCTTCTCTCTGAATGCTTCAAGGTACTAAACCTCCTAAGCTTTCTCCATGATTTGAGTCTTCAAGAAGACTCCTACATGCACTCATTGCGGCAATTATTGAATACTTCCAGGTATTGAGTTCTCCGACTCTGTGTACTCTCTGCAACAATAGTCTTTCCACCACTTCGCTCAGTTTGCAAACACTGAGACTTCACTTGGCCTGCGCACTCCTTGCACAACTCCTATGATTAACTTACACTTCTGTGAGAATGAGAATCATGTTATCTCTCCTGATCTTGCAAAGACGAACTCTGAACTCCATCAATGCACACCTTGCGGACGATTTCACTGCACCCCTTGAAGGAACTCTCGCTCAGATAGAGAAATAATTGAAACTCATTCTCTATTCTCCCTCTCTTCAGATTTTAGGCATTAACATGAAAATAATACATTCAAACATCAAAGAAAATGCATAACAGGAATAAACATCCATGAGCATAACATTCACAATGCATACACAAAGAACAAATACGACACCATGAATTTGAATCGAAGCTCTTTCTATTAATTCAAATCTATGTACATGGGTGTTTTCAACTACAACTCTCTGCTTCTTCTCTATGCTCTATTTTCATAATCATAATAATGTTACAACTACACAATGAGGGTGTCTATATTCATTTTCCCTCCGAATCCTAAAACTGTCTAATCTGAGAATTCAAAGCTACCTACTAACATTAATTAACATAAATTCCTTCTTAGTCCTTCAGACGAGAGTGGGATGCTCAAGGTCTGATTACAAATCAAGAAGTACGCCTCTCCTTAACTATTACATTTACGTTTGGCGCATCCATCTTCAAAATTTTTAAAACAATTCATCATGTGCCCAAAATGCGTTGGCGTTTCCCCACGCTCACTTGATGTTGGCGATGCTCCTGCATCATACTCCCTCGCTTGAAAATTTTCATGGGCTTCTATCCATGAGACCTCACACAGTCTGTCCATGCTTTTGAATCTCTTATTCATTCTCCCAACTGGCATATTCAACTATATGTCCCTTCCACTTGACCAAGTATTCAAAGTATTCCTTTCTCCTGGTCCTCTTGCTAACTGTTTTGTCTAGTATGCTTTCCATCTATGGATTTTCTGCAACTGGCATCTGTTTAGTCCATTGAACCTCTAGTTGTTCATCACTTGTTCCTGCTTCATCTTTGTATGGGTACAAATCAGAGACATTGAATATTGGAGAAATTCTGATCCCATCGGGTAATTCAAACTCATAAGCATTTTCCCCAAACTTCTTCAAGACCTTACATGGTCTGATCTTCTTCATCTTCAGTTTGTTATATGTCCCCTTCGAGAACCTTTCCTTTCTCAGATGTGCCAAAATCAAATCACCAACCTCAAATTGAAGTTGTCTCCTGTGTTGATCTGCTCTGCACTTATACTCTTGGCTCGAGTTTTTCAATCGCTCCTTCACCTAGCTATGAAGTTCCTTCATCGCTTCTGTGAAATCCTCTGCACTAGCACTCCTAGTTGCATTATGTTCTGAATCTCTCAATTCTGAAAGTCCTCTTGGTTGCATCCCATAAACAATCTGGAATGGACTCTTCCCTATGCTTCTATTTATTGAATCATTATAAGCAAATTCCGCCTGTGGCAGAATATTATCCCGCTGATTGCGGTGTTCTGTCACCAAGCTCCTCAGCAAGTCTCCCAAACTTCTGTTCACAAATTATGTCTGTCCATCCTTCTGAGGGTGATAAGTTGAACTAAATGACAAGTTTGTTCCCAACTTCTTCAATAAGGTTCTCTAGAAGTGTCCCATGAACTTGGTTTCTCGATCCGAAACTATGCTCCTTGGTAAGACGTGAAGTCGAATGACCTCTTTGAAAAATAGATTCGCAATGTGAGTTGCATCACTAGTTTTCTGACATGGTATGAAGTGTGCCATTTTAGAAAATCTGTCTACCACTACAAAGATCGAGTCAAACCCTCTTTTCTTTCTTGGCAACCCCAATATGAAGTCCATGTTGACTGCATCTCATGGCTTGTCAGGTATGGGTAACGGTTGATAAAAACTTGCATTCTGCCTCTTTCCTTTTGAACGCTGACAAATTCTGCATCTGTCCATAAATATTTTTACATCTTCTCTCATTCCTAGCCAATAATATGACTCAACTAGCTTTGAGAACATATTTTCATGACCGAAATGCCCGACCAATCCTCCACTATGTTTCTCCTTCAACAAATTCTCCCTCATGGAGCATTTTGGAATACATAACTGATTACTTTTAAACAGTAATCCTTCCTGGATCATGTATTCTGCCCATTGTCTTCTATCCCTGAGAATTGGATTCTCAGCTACTGCATACGCCTCCTTAAAATCTGGATCATCTCTGTACATGTCCCTAAAATCATCAAAACCCAGTATTTTGACTCTGAACTCCTACAATAGAAAACATTTCCTGCTCAAAGCATCAACAATTTTGTTAGCAGTTCCAGAAATATGTTTAATCACAAAAGTAAAGTTCTGCATGTATTCAACCCATTTAACATGTCTTTGATTCAACTTTTCCTGTTGAGTCACAAATTGCAAAGCATGATTGTCACTGTATAAGACAAATTCCTTAGGAATTAAGTAATGTCTCCATTTTTTCAATGCCTAAATAATAACATAGAACTCCTTGTCATATGTGGAGTATTTCATCTTGGCTTCATTCAACGTCTCGCTGAAATATGCTATCGACCTGTCTTCTTGGCTCAAGACTGCCCCTATTGCAAATCCACTTACATCACATTTTACCTGAAATGTCTTTGTAAAATCAGGCAACACCAAAATTGGTTGTTCCGTGATTTTCTCCTTCAACAAATTAAAAATTTTCTCAGCCTCTTCTGTCCAGTGAAAAGACTTGTGTCTCTTTTTCACTGTGTCCATCATCAGTGCACTAATTCCACTGAAATTCCTGATGAACTTCTGGTAGAAACTAGCCAATCCATGAAAACTTCGAACCTCAAAGATATTCTTCGGTGATGGCCAATTCTTAATTACTTCCACCTTATCTGGATCCATCCTCAACTTGTCTGCAGAAATAACAAACCCCAAATAAATGAGCTATGTCTTCATGAATGAGCATTTCTTCATGTTTATCAACAACTTCTCTTGCTGTAATCTCTTCATCACTATAGACAAATGTTTCAGATGCTCTGCCTCTGTTTTACTGAAAATCAGTATGTCATCAAGATACACAATGACAAATTTTCCGATGAAATCCTTCAGGACTTCATTCATCAACCTCATGAAAGTACTTGGGGCATTTGTTAAGCCAAATGGAATAACAAACCATTCATACAATCCTTCGTTAGTCTTGAATGTTGTCTTCCATTCATCACCTTCTCTCATACGAATCTGGTGATATCCACTTTTCAAATCAATATTCGAATTTTTTTTGGCTCCACTCAAGCAATCAATCAGATCATCCATCCTTGGAAATGGAAATTTGTACCTGATAGTTATTTTGTTGATTTCTCTCAAGTCAGTGCACATCCTCCAGCCTCTGTCTTTCTTTGGACTGAGCACTATCGGAAAAACACATGGACTCAAGCTTTCTCTAACCAACCCTTTGTCCAAAAAATCCCGGACTTGTCTTTTGACTTCTTCATTCTCCTGTAGCGTCAATCTGTATGCTGCCTTATTTGGTAAACTAGCTCCAGGTATGATATCAATATGATGACTCACACTTATGATCGATGGCAATGAACGAGGTATTTCGTCCACTACTATGTCAGCAAAATCTTCCAATAGTTTCTAAACCTCTTCCGGTAAATCATCTACCCTTGTACTGGTTAAAATAATTTTAAGTTTTCTGACCACAATGAATTACGGTTCCTCCTTCTTCTTAACCTCTGTAAGAAGTTCCTTTCCACTCATGAGAAGTATAGTGTTTCTTACTTCAGGTTTCACTTCCTTATCTTTAATGGGAAGCAACATGTGAGTTCTCCCATTCTTCTCTAGGGTGTATGTGTTCTTTCTCCCATCATGAATCACATTTCTATCATATTGCCACGGTCTACCCAGCAATAGATGACAAACATCCATGGGAATAACATCACAGAGTATTTCATATTTATACCCTCCTATCTTAAATTCAACTAAACATTGTTTAGCGACATTTACCTGATGTCCTTTTTGTAGCCATGAGACTCTGTATGGGCTTGGATGTTCAATAGTCTCCAGCTCCAAATTTTCTACCATCTCTGTAGAAACGAGATTATCTATGCTACCATTGTCCACAATGACCTTGCATACCATGTCCTTTGTTTTGCAAGCAGTCCGGAAAAGAGTGTTCCTTTGGACTGGATTCTCCACCTCCTTCTCTAGCGTTAAGAGAACCTTTCGCATCATCAACGATCTTCCGCCTTCAACATATTCTGCCTCAACATTCCACCTCTATGCTTCGGCGATGTGAGTTTCACCACCTTCTTTCTTTTTATCTGGACATTCATAAGACTTGTGTCCATTCTTTCCACATGTGAAGCATTTAACCACTCCACCTCTTCCTCTTCCTCTACCTCTAGTTCGAGGAAAAATGTTTCCATCAACATACTGACCTCTCTGTTCGGTATGCTTCCCTCTCTGTGAACTTCCACCTCTCTCAGTTTGACTTTGAGGTTTCTTCCAGTCTTCTTTTGGTTTTTGATTTCTATCCTGGGCAACTAATTTGCCTCTGGGATGACTTCTGCCTCAGCCTCTTTGACCCTGATTTCGGCTCAGCTTCTCTTCAGCTTTTAGAGCCATCTAATAATCATCTTCCACCGTTCGAATGGTCATCATGCTCATCTCATCCTGAATGTCGTATCTCAGACCATTCATGTACCTGGCAACTTTTTCATCATCACTTTCATGATGACCTGCCCTGATGTTCAGCCTGTAGAATTCTTCAGTGTACTCCTTCACTGTCATTAGCTTCTATCTCAAATTATGCATTCTTCGAAACAGAGTAATCTGGTAATCCCTGGGAATTAATTTTTCCTTCATCTTCGTGATCATCCTATCCCAACTCTTAATTTTCTGCTTGACTTTGCAGCGTCTGTTAGCTTGTAGTTCATCCCACCACAATGATGCATGTCCTTTCAGTCTCGTGACAACATGTTTGACATTTTTCTCCTCCTCGACATCTTCATAGTCAAAATATGTGTCCAGAGCTCTAATCCAGTCTAGAAGCTCTTCCGCATCCAGATTTCCTTCATATACTGGAATGTCCATTTTTGCCTTAGCACCCATTCTTGCAACAACCCTAATCAGGCGTTCGTTTGCTGCATCTTCTATTATGAATTCGTCTCCTTCATGTTCAACCTCATTTTCACTTTCAGAATCACTAAGATCCCCAACACCGGTTGTGCACCTCTGTGTTGTCTCCATTTCCTCAAGTCTGGCGCGTAGGTCATGCATCTCTCTCTCCATGGCTGGATCAGGAATTTGCGTACCCCTTCTTCTCGACATTTTCATATCCTCTGGCAGATCGGGTGTTTGTCTATCTCTTCTTCTCGACGACATGGTGAATCTTCCTTTTCCCTGCTACAGAAAGCAAAGAAATCTTTCTGCGCTCTGATACCACACTGATGTAGACCCTATCGGCCCTCGGTCGATGTCCACTCACAGGATCGTTCTATTTTCCCTTTTGAGCTGGATCGGCTCTTTCGGATTCTTTGCTAGAATCCCCTTTCAAATCGATCCACAGGTTCTTTTCCACGGTACGCGATTTCGCGAGTCTGGATGCTGTGCTCTCGGACCTCTGATCCACAAAACCCCAAAATGGTCAACGGAAGGTCTGACCTCCATGTCAGCGAGTATGCCACCTGTCAACTCCCAGATGGATGGTCCTGATTCACTTTGCAGCTTCGCCACTCGTGAAGTTGAATGACCTCCCTTTCTGACCTCCGATGTTCGAGTCCCCGATACGGATGATCTCGCGATACGTGTCCTCCTTCTAGCAGATGACTCAGATTCCTTCGCTATTTCAGGACTTCACCTTTCACGATTTCGTGAGCCTCACTACAAAATTTTTGACTCTTCACCTCCCGAAACCCCGAGATGCGAAATATGTGAGTGATCTGACGACCCTTTTGGCCCAGATCCTACAACTCTATTCTCCCGAGATTTTCACTCGTCGAATGCTGTTGTAACTCCCCTGCTTCTCTATGAGATTTGAAGGCTTCTGGGACTTTGCAAATCCTCCATGGAGAATTATGACCGTCAATTTCCTCCTTGACGATTCCCATGAAATGAACAAAGTGCTCTTTCGCAAAACTTGTCTACCCACGAAATGATATCGCTGCGCCTTCTCTCTGAACGCTTCAAGGTACTAAACCTCTTGAGATTTCTCCATGACTCGAGTCTTCAAGAAGACTCCTGCATGCACTCCTTGTGGCAATTCTTGAATACTTCCAGGTATTGAGTTCTCCGACTTTGTGTACTCTCTGCAACAAGAGTTTTTCCTCAACTTCGCTCAGTTTGCAAACGCTGAGACTTCACTCGGCCTGCGCACTCCTTGCACGTCTCCTATGCTTAACTTACACTTATGTGAGAATGAGAATCATGTTATCTCTCTTGAGCTTGCAGAGATGAACTCTGACCTCCGTCAACGCACACCTTGGGACGATTTCACTGTACCCCTTGTAGGAACTCTTGCTCAGATAGAGAAATAATTGAAACTCATTCTCTATTCTCCCTCTCTTCAGATTTCAGGCATTAACATGAAAATCATACATTCACACATCAAAGAAAATGCATAATAGGGAATAAAAATCCATGAGCATAACATTCACAATGCATACACATAGAACAAATACAACACCATAAATTTGAATCGAATCTCTTTCTATTAATTCAAATATCTGTACATGGGTGTTTTCAACTACAACTCTCTTCTTATTCTCTATGCTCTATGTTCATAATCATAATAATGTTACAACTACACAATGAGGGTGTCTATATTCGTTTTCCCTCCGACTCCTAAAACTGTCTAATTTGAGAATTCAAAGCTACCTACTAACATTAATTAACATAAATGCCTTCTTAGTCCTTCATACGAGAGCAGGACGCTCAAGGTATGATTTCAAATCAATAAGTATGCCTCTCCTTAACTATTACATTTACGTTTGGCACATCCATCTTCAAAATTTTTTAAACAATTCATCATGTGCCCAAAATGCGTTGGTGTTGCCCCACGCTCGCTTGATGTTGGTGATGCTCCTGCATCAGTAGACCATTCTTTAAATAACATTTACTTAAAAGACAGAGAGTCCATTGCAGCTCGAGCTACTTTATAGGAGGCAGTTGTGTCATCAAAAAAAGATGAAATAACTAAGGTCTCTAGATTGTCTCTTTCGGAGCAAACTCGAGGTGATATAATAATGAAAACCTGGGAGGACAATTTAGTTGAAAGTAAAATGCTAGCCTAGGAAGTGAAGAAATCTTGAGAAGAAGCATGTTCCTCACTTGACAAAGAGTCACTATACATTGAAATAGATACTATCTTTGAAGCCCTGGGGAAAATTGATATAGAGAAAAATCAATTTGATTCCAAGACAAGCATGGAAGAAGCCTAGGCTGAAATCCTGCATTTGAAACGAATTGAAATTATCCACATTAATAAGTGGTTAGTCAATCCTACTCCGTGGCTACAGTCTATATATTTAGAAGCCATAAGGATGGAAGATAGACTGCCTCACATAGAGAAGATGTTATATAATTTCGAGACTAATGACACAATAGAGCCTTCTAGGATAGTGGTGTAGTTCGTAAACATATGTGTTCAGTGTGTCGGGAAAGGGAAATCCATCACGTTTGGAAACAAATGAGACAACATACCATTTACACAGGTCATTATTAAAGGCTAGTTGTTTGTGAGCTGGAGGACAAGAAGAATAAACATCTCTGCCAGCAGGTGAAGAGATAGAGAAAATGCGAATGGAACTCTTCAAATTTTACATATTGTAATATTTACTATTTTTGAATTATAAGAATTCCAACCGCTTAGGGTTGATATCATTTTTGTATAAATACATAGTTTGAAAATTTAGCATGGGCTGCTTCTTGCCATATTTAATAGGAAAAACTCTCATTTTGTGAGAATTAATACAAATGCAGACATAGATTCCAATTTTTGTGCAGTTTGAGTTATGTTTTTCTCCTCTATCTCATATTTATAGTTTCTTTATGGCATTCCTTGATAAGTGAGTGGTTGCAATGTAGTACTACTGCTACTGTGGTCACATTTTATTAGTTGTTTGATAAGCAAACAATTTTTCCTCTGTATTTTCTATAAGTAAATACAAGACCTGTGGTTGACTTGGATTACTATATCTCATATCCTTTCAAGGGTGCATTCTTTATTTTCTTCTATTGTGAACAAGGTAAGATTCATCTCGCGTTGATGCCTCATTTTGTTTAACATTTTTGTAAGTTTCCCTCATATCACTCGATTCTATAAATCGACTCAGACGATAAATTATGGCCTTTGTCCTATTCTGTCATTATTTTCATTTGAGGATTAATTCTTATATAACTGAAGGAAGAAAAAGAACCTTTCAAAAACTTTATTTTATATTCATGATGCCTTGACATTACCCTTCTATCCTTAAGAGTAATCTCAAGAAAAACACCTACGATGCATGTTGCTGGGTATCTACACCTGAGGACCCTGACCCACCTCGGCCTCAGGCATCATCTCCTCCTCATCATCTACCGGGGGAGGAGGCACGTCCCCAATGAAAGAGCCAATAACTACAATATATATAGTACAAAACAATAATTACACATTTAATTCAATAAAAAATTTAATAAAAAAGTTAAAGAACATGTTAGAATTAATTTTATTCTAATTAAGTAAGATAATAAAATGAAACTATATTAATTTAAAAAAAACACTAATATTACCTCTATTATCTCATGGCTCATTTGCTGTGAAGAGGATTTTCAAACATCCTTTCCAATCTAAACCCACGTAAGGACACGACACCATGATGAACATGTGATTCACCACACTACCTAGTAGCCCTAATGCGTCTAGCACAATCCTAGACAGAAAATCCGCCTGACCCCTCTTGGGAATAATATCACCCCACATGCACATCCGCACATGAGTCCTTGACGTAGGAGGATGACGGAAAAAAGTTAGCCTCATCTCTGGAAACCTCTCAAAAAATAAGAAAAACATCTCTAAGGAAAATGGGAAGTTCGACCTCCCATGTATCATCAACCGACATTTGTCGAGCACTATACAAAACTGTCATAAACAAATAGCAGACCATCTGATACATCGTGGCCACTGTACCAACAAATCAACATAATAAAAAAGAGGGAATCTAATGTGTTGCTCATCACTAGTAAAATGGGCTATGGTAGTCACTAAGAGTGAGAGGCACCTAACGTCCTTTGCACCGAAAGAGGTGATTTTCAGCTGTCCCCCATACACCTGGAAATTATTTGAGGATAGTACCTCAACCCCAATATATCATTGAGAGTCCATGATCTAAATATCAGTGGAAACACCTACTCGGACATCTGGGAACTATGGAAAATCCTCCCCTCTCCTAGATAGCCTAGTGATAAAGTAAATACCCTCCTCAATGGGATGGTATGACTGATCTGGACCCATATATAAATCTTGTCGATGGACATCCCATCGACGGATCAGATGCACCAACAACCTAGAGTGCCCCTTAAGGTATTTAGCCTCCTCATAGTACTTTAGGAGGCCTAAATACCTCAAGAGAGCATGAGTCGCTGGAGTAATAGGGTGAGGGTACAAATCCCTCTCCCTCTCCCTCACTTCACATTCTCGTACAACATTCTACAGGTCCACCGTATGCTGTTGCTGATGCTGCTTTTGCTCTCTCCACTCATGTCTCTGCATGATTAACATATGAAATACATCAACCTCACTCATACATAAAACATTAAAAAAATTCTACTGAATGGTAAATTTATCTATAAATACAGAAAAATAACTTCCTTCAAAAAATAAGATAATTGCATTAATGGTGCACCAAAAAAAAGTCACGCTCCGTCCGTGGTGTGCCCATATATATTGTGAACACCATGACTGGTGCATCTGTGCAAACTGACGCACTAAACAAAAATGTTCTACTGTGTTATGCAATGTGTTGGAAAATGATACCGCACTAGGGAACTACACTACAAAAAATACACCTCGATGCGTTACATTTATCATACGCACCGCTTAAACCAAAAAATAAATTAAAATTTTAAAGCAGGTAAACAATTATTTAAAATTATAAAAAAAACGTTGTGCGTATACATTCCCTACACACACCAGTGTGTGTAACTAACATAGTCGTACCGTCACATAAAATTTAACAAATTTTCGATTATGGAACTTTATAACGGTGTGTTCCGTTCGTCACTATCGCACCGCGCATGGTGCCACCAAAAATATTATTGGGTGCATCGCAACACAATGTTACATTTCTCAGCGGTGCATTTGGTAAGCATGAATGCCATGTTGCACATGTTTACCAATGATATGCGTAAAATATATCTGATAAGGGTAGTGTGCTATGTACTTTAATGCCTCAATGTGTTATCTGTACTTTGATGCACCTCCCCACCAGTTAAATGATTTTATTCGATGTGTCGTTAAACAAACACGTTGATATGTTATTTTTACCAACGCACCACTGAGAAATGTAACAAGGCATGTGGTGTGCCATGTAAATTTACAGGTTGTACCATACGCGGTGCGAGCAGAGAGCCTCGAACGCAACACACATTTTTTTTTTTTACAGTTAAAATTTCACTCAATTTTAAATTTTAAACCAGTGAAAACTTAGGTTATGAAGAAACAAGGATATTGCCTAGACATTTTGTTGTCGGGGAGGCGTGGTTGCGACGTACTAAAAAAAAAAAAAATTCCCACCATTGGGAAAAATTTAAAATTCACACACCCAACAACAGATGAAAGGAACACAACCAAGGAAAGAACCGATGGAAGGGTGCTTTATGTTGGAAAAGGTTGCACCAATGCTTTTGAGCTCTACAACACTGAAAATAGTAAAACTGATTTTTACCATCGATAATTTTTTTCAATAAAACCCTGTTCCAATGCGCCTAATTCATAGCCACACCAGACCATACATGTTTAATGAGCACACCGATTATATATTAAAAACAAAAAAATCCCTGTCACGATGGCATGTGTTTGTGTGCACACCGGTGCATATATGACTCCATAGCGCACCACCTTTTATTTTTTTGAAAAACTACAATAGTGTGAAATTTTTTGTTTAAGCATGACACGGTGCAGTATAATAATAGATGCCCCAGTATGCTTGGGTTTACAGAGTGCATCGCCTAAATTTGGAAATTAACCCTAACAAAATGCTCCATATTGGACCACTGGTGCAAATTGGTGCACATGATACAATGGAGGGCGCTAGTAGATTTTTTTTGACACAATCCTACATTGATGCGTAAATGTTTTTTTTTAACCATATGACGGTGCACTCTACTAATAGTGCACCGGTGCTTCCAGTTTTACATTGCACACCATGCATTTTTAAAAGAATGCTATTACGGTGCATCATTGTTTCCCGTTGCATCCTTATTTGCATAGCACACTGGATAATGTTGTTCTTTATTTGAAATAACCCTGCTACGATGCGCTAGTTTTGAGGGCATTGATGCATCTGTTGTCGAAAATGCACTGGTGCATTATGTACTTATAAAATCACTGGTGTAAAAACATCCGCTAAAACCTCCGACCGCTTACCACTGCTAGTATTATCCGCTATAAATGGATTTTTGGGATATTTTTATAAGGGCATCCACAAAAACCTCCACTAGAGGGTATTTTCCTTGTAGTGTTCATTATATTCCCATAATTCCACGTTTGTGGTGATTTTTCAAGTGAAAAATCATAACACAGTTTATGGATTACCATGCAAAGAACATAAGTCAAACCTGCATATGGATATGCATTTAAGAAGATAGAGGAAATATGGACACATTTTAAAGTCAAACCTTGTAATCTTAGGCTTTCATTTCCAGCTGATGATGTCAATCCATTTGGAGAGCTCAGATCTACTTACTCAGTGTGGCCTGTTTTTGTTATAAAAAATAAAATTCCTCCATGGATGTCAATAAAGAGGGAGCACATAATGTTGGAAATGATTGTTCCAGGGGTTTGTTTAGAATAATTTCTTTTAACACTATAACATCACATTTTTCTTGTTTGTTTCATAATTATGTCTTATATTTTTTTGTTTACTCATATATGTTCAATTATGTTTGATATTTTTTTTATTTACTCATATATGTAGTAATTATCTATTGTATGTTCAATCAATTAGGTAAGTACCAAGTCAAATATATGAATGTATATATCGAGCCTATTATCAACCAGTTACTAGAGTTATGGAAGGGAATCACTATGTATGATATCTCTAGACCAATAGGTGTGCAAAGGGAATTTCAATTACATGCAATGCTTGTATGGACAATTCACGATGCCCCAGGGCTAACACATTTCTATGGTATGTTATAATGTTACATTGCACTTTAATAGTGTTTAATTTTATGAAGTTCGTATACGGGTAAAATCATGAAGATGGGTGTCTATTTTGCTTGTTTAATGAGAAAAAAGACTATATTTTCACAATTTCTTCAACTTCCGGTATACAAAAGTATTTTTTTTATTTAGAATTTCACTTTACAGTAAAAACAAAACTTGTGAAGAATTTTGTTCGTATTCGGGTAAAATCACGAAGATGGGTGTCTATTTTGCTTGTTTTATGAGAAAAAAAAACTATATTTTCACAAGTTCTTCAACTTTCGATATACAAAAGTATTTTTTTATTTAGAATTTCACTTTACAATAAAAACAAAACTTGTGAATAATTTTGTCAGCTTTCCACTGACTATTTTTCAATTTTTTTTTATTGAGATTTGATATGTCAATTTGACAATTGTTTAACAGTATGTTCCTTAAACATGAAAGGAATGATAATGAGTTATCCCCCCCGCCCCCAACAATGTATCTATTATTAAACTCTTGTTTTTTACAAACAAAATATACTACAACAATCTACAGAGACTCTATTTTATTATGACTATAATTTTGAATCTAATAGATGAATATTATAATTTCTAGAATTTTTTGAAGTTGACCAAGCTGAAAACATTGCATATTTTAAACACATGTTTTTCCCCACCTTGTATCTATCTTAATTTTTACTTAAAACTAAAATCTAAAAATACCACTTTGAAAAGAACAGTTTAAGGATTCTAAATATAATTTTTTTCTAAATTTTTCACTCTGTATTTTTAGAGATACAAATATTTCATTTCACTGAATCATAATTTCACCTGTAAATATTATACAAGGATTTTTTTTAAAAATTAAACAAAATTAGATAAAAATAATGAAAATGAAAACAAATTATATCCATTGAAAGTAGATTCAATTTTGCAAATGCTGGTATCAATTTCGAAACTGCATTCTGAGTATTTGCAGGAGTCCGCAACCTCCAAAGTTCATGTAAACTAGAGGAAATTCTCAGGTTCCTGCAAACAGTCCCATTCATTGGTTTTCGACAGAAATATGTAATTCTAACGGAATCCATAAAAAATAAACGGTTTCCGAGATTTTCATCCGAAACAATTATTTTTTAGCTGAAAGGTGGGTGAGAGAATTTTGTCGGCTAGAAACAATGAAGAGACACGTCGTTTCGTTTCACTTCGCGCCAAATCGTATAAAAACGCTTTCGTCCGAACACATTTAACACAATTCACTCGCTCGTTTCATGGTTTTTTAGAGCACCTAAACAAAGTTTCAAATCATCTTTTTCGTTTTTTTGAACAAGGTAGTTGATGTTTCGAATGCAAAAAAAAAAGTTTTTTTTTTGAAGTTCAAGTTTTAATTGGAATAACAATTTATATATTGAAGGCTAAATGTTGAACATTTTTTCAAGGTGAAGCCTTTGTTGAACATTTTTTCAAAGTGAAGGCTTGTTGAACATTTTTTCAAGGTGAAGCCTTTGTTGAACATAAAATTGTTGATATTATTTAACTTTTATAGATAACTATACTCATGGGAATAAAGATTTTGCACAAGAGAAAATTTGATCGCACTCGAGAAGAAACTCACCATTGTATTTGAGTGATATTTGTTCCTCACTCAGAAGTCAAGGGACATGTGCTCTTACCATTGGTGGAGACCCCCTTGCACATTCCTCGTTGGATGTTAGACTGATAAAGCAAAAATAAAAAATCTCGAAAAAACCTCCCTAAAAATATAAATAGTGCTAATATCCAACCTTATTAAACATATATATAACTAACATTACATTACATTGAAAATTGTATGAAAAATTTATACATAAATCAACTAAAACTTAATGTTCGTAGTAGTTCTTCATGAAAATTAGACTAATGTTTAAATTTGTATTTTTCATATGTCATTCCTATCTTTTAATTAGGAATATTTTGTTAGTAAAATGTTTTAGCAAACAAATGTCTAAGTTCTTTTATGTTTAATTTCTTTCATGAAAATTATGGAATATTGCTTCAAAGTTATGAAATTATTTGATTTGTAACATAGATTTCCAGTTAGTTTTTTACATATTTATACAAGATTTCATTTGAGTGATATTTGTTCCTAATTCATAAGTCAAGGGACATGTTCTCTTACGATTGGTGGAGACCCCCTTGCGCATCCCTTATTGGGTGTTAGTCTAACCAAGTACAAATCCATGGTCTCAAAAAACAAACCCCTCAAGATTTAAATAGTAGTAATATAGAAACAAATATTGTATTTGAGTGATATTTTTTCCTAACTCATAATTCAAAGGACATGTTCTCTTACCGTTGGTGGAGACCCCCTTGTACATGTTGGACAACTGAGAGGGGGGGTGAATCAATTGTTACCATGCTTAAACAATTATGCTTATTTTAAACCCTTTATAATGGCAATTAATGATAGTCACAATAATGCAGAGAAGTAAGAAATAGAACATTCAACATCAGTCACACATATGAGATACACAGAGACATATATTTCCTGAGGAAACCCATAAAGGGTAAAAACCTCTTCTTCTTTATATGATAAGTAATATTTACATTCTTTACATTATCATACATATGAGCACCAACTCATAATGAGGCTACAACCTCTGTTTTGCAAGATGCTACTTGCTAAGAGCACCAACTCTCTGGTTTCTCTAGCACCAACTAGAAGGAAGCACCAAATCCCTGGTTTCTCTAGCACCAACTAGAAGGAAGCACCAAATCCTTGGTTTCTCTAGAACCAACTAGAGGGAAGCACCAACTCCCCAGGTGTTCCGACACCAACTGAATGGAAGCACCAACTTCCAGTCATACAGGCACCAACTTGCATAACAAAGAACAACAGTTCTCCCTAGCACCACCCTCCCACCCTGGTTTCTTTGGCTGCAACCAGATGGAAGCTACAACTCCCTGTGTTCAAGCACCCACTTGAACCTATGAGGACAATAGTCCTCCCTAGCACCTCCCTACCACTCTGAAATATAATTTTTTTCTATTCTGACTTATTACAGTGATATAAAGTTCTTCAATGGCTTACCGATCTCATCACTGTTCTGCTACACTGCGCTGCTCTATCTGCATCAATGTCTTTTGCAAACTCCTTGTGATTTCTATTCTTTTTCCTTTTATGCTCTCTATGCCATGTCCCTTCAATGCACCATTCCCCTTATGTGCATTGCTGCTACTGCACACTCCTCCTTCTACACTCCTGAATCCCTCACAACAACAACAACAACCCCATCTCTTCTTTTCTCCACATTCTTATACTCCCTGTGCATCTTGTGCATGCTCTCTATGAAATGGTTCTCCTTCTCTGCATGTCGAGTGCTCTGCCTTTTCATCATGGAAACTCTTCATCTTCTCTGTTTGCTAATCCCATTTGTCCATCATCACTGGGTGTCATGATCAAATTCCTTCGCATCACCAGTAGTTGAGATTCTTCATCTTTTGTTTCCTTCGACCTCAACCTCTCTGTCGCAGTTAATGACTCCAATGCTCTTCCAGCTATCAATAGCCTCCATGAACAATATTTTATCCTACTGGAAGATTCTTTGTGACCCTTCAATTCCTATGGAAATCACACAGAATTCTCTTCGAGTCCTCTGGCAGAAACCATCAGTGGTTTCTAGCAGTTACAATGAGATGTGCTACAGTAGCCCTCTAATCTTCTTCAGTTTTATCTGCACTGTTGGATTAAATTCTCTAAATCTTGCGTTCATTTCGGCATTCCACTCTTCGGCATTTCGGGATCATCGTGGTGGAGGATTTTAGTAATCTCCATTTCCCGACCCCTGAAACTCCGAAAAGGAGCTTGTCTTCACTATCTCCTTCCCCCATCTTCCACCGATGTGACTAATGTCTGTGACCTCGGGATGAGCCTAAAATTGTTTCGCATTTCGGCATTTTGGCAATCCTATTGTTAGGTTTCTCGAATTTCCAAGTCGTGGTCCCCGAAACTCCGAAACATGAGCTTAACTCTTTGATAATGTGACCAAAGACTGTGGCCACAGCCTTAGTTGAAACTGCATTTCGCAATTTCGCGTTTTGGCATTTTGACACTTCGGCACTCTTAGTGGTGAAGTGTTTCAACACTTCAACTCCTGATATACGAAACTCCGAAATGGAGTCTGTGACATTTCGTGACTTTCGGTTTTGTGATTTCGGGACTCCTGTGATGAAGAGTCTTCACTCTTGACTCCTCCTACTCTTGATATCCGAAACTCCGGTATGGAGTCTTTATCATTTCACAACTTCGAGACTCTTTATGATAAGAGTCTTTGTCATTTCCATCTCCCGGTATCCGAAATACCGGTATCCAATTCTTCGAACTGGAGTCTGATCAACGATCCACGATCTCCTCGAACCAATGACTCAGATCATTTCACCATTTCACATTTCGCGATTTCAGGACTCCTGTTGATGAGATTCTCTGACATCTCCATCTCCTAGTAACTGAAATCCTGGTATTCAATATTTCGAAATGGTGCGCTTGTTTCGGGTTTTCAAGATTTCACATTTCGGCACTTTAGGACTCCTGATGACGAGAGTCTGTGACATCTCTATCTCCCGGTATTCAAAACTCTAGTAGCTGAAACTTTGAGTGATGTGCCTGTTTCGCGATTTCGGGGTTTCTCATTTCACCTTGCTCGTTAAAGAGCGTGCAGGTTCTCTTGGATCCAATGTCGATTGGACACTGTGCTAAGATCTAACGCCCGAGATTTGTCCTCCATCTACGTGCTCGTCCTATCTGAGTTTAGATCTGACGGTCATCGATAATTATGAATGGGATCCAATGATCACTAATGCTTCTCCTCCCGAGCTTACACATCCTCCTGACTTGGAAGAATTTCTTAGTGTAAAAGGCCTCGACCTTTGATCCACCTGATATCTTGAGTACGCTATTTATCTTGATCTTTGGCAATGAGTTAACCTCATCCCTGGTGCACACCTACGCACTGCGTGCGACTCTGCGCTAATCCTCCTGAGCTTACGTTGTTCTTGTTTTGCCATCGATGCACACTCTGATCTTGCCATCAATGACAAGCACACTCTGCACTCTGCGTGCACCTTTGCACTATCTCTTTTGGTCTTCATGAGCTTGCTCTGTTGCATCTCCCCAAAATACTTCTGGTGTCCGCCTAGCACATTTTACCTGTACTCAATCCATCATCGCTGTTGTACTTGCCATCAATGACAAGCATACGCTGCCTGTAAAACATGCCAACAATCTCTCCCTTTGGCATCGATGGAAACAAAGGCACCCAAACATGTTCTTTTCTCCCCCTTTGACTTCAATGTCAAATAAAACATGCTCCCCCTGAGCTGTTTCATTATTTTTCGGAGGTATCAGATATTCAATCAATACAAACTCCCCCTAACAAGATGGACTCTCTTATTTGAGGCCTGAAAAGTATTTGTATCTAAACCAGAGTCTTCTCTTTCTGATTCTTGGACTTGTTCATCTTCAGCTTCCACTGTATCCTCTGTAGAATACTCAAAATTTCTCACCTCTCTTACTAGGACTCCTTCATCAACATTTTCTTCTCATAACTCGATGACTCCCCCTGTCACTATTCTCTCTCTACTTCTGACTGTTTTCCTCCTTTTTTTCTAAAAGGTTAGCTTTCCCTGAAAAGGTATTTCCTCTTGTTATCTCTACAAGATGTCATGTATATCATTTTGTAAAACAAAATGTTGTTGTTGAAGATGTTGTTGTCCTATTGGCACACTGCGTAATTGTAGCTCATACTTTTCAAACAACCCTTGGATCTCCCCATTAATTCTCATCGATCTCTATCACTACAATTTTCATTTTTCTTCCATGATGCATACAATCCAAGGCTTTTATGACCATATTCAATCACAAGAAAAAAATGCTACACCCACTCTCATTCCTGCTTTTCTTTCTCACAAATGAAGGAACTATATCAGGTTTCTTAGGAGTACTGATTTCTTTGTTGTTGTATCCAATACCAGATTTTTCATTTGGTGATCTCTGACTATCCAAGATCTTATCCAGGGTCATGGAGCTGTTTAAGATCTTTCTTTGGGTGTTTTCCTTCTCATCCTTCAAGACTTTTGCTTCCAGCTTATGACATGGTTCTTCTCTTATTTCATCCATGGGGTAAATGCTAACTGAACATGATTTTATTGTATATGAATCTTCTTCTTTACTTGCAGGGGAGGATTCAATATTAACATCATTAATAGTCCTTATGCCTTTATTCACCACTTGTCCCGAGTTTACATTTACCTTATGCTCTTTGGACGTGAGAACCTCTTCACTGCCTCTGTCACATTTTTGACTTGTATTGAGCAAATTATGTTTCAGATAATCCATAAGCAGATCGTACTAGGTATCTCCTTTGTCATTACCCAAAATCACCATCCCTCTTTCCTTGATTTTACCTGGTCCATCATTTTCAAGTATCACATTTCCTGTTTTTCTTTTACTTATGGACAATAGCTTATCCTTTCCTCCATTCATGTGCTCGGAACATTCACTGTCCATATTCCCAGAGGCCTTTTGTTTTTGAGTTGAGGGTGTTTGACCACATTTTTCATTATCTTTCCTTTTCCATGTGTTGGCCATTCTATCTAAGAACTTTATCCTTGGATCTTATTTGTAATTCTTCAGATGGAAGTTTGAAACGTTGTGGCCAAAGTTGTGATAGTTATATAATTCAATCTCATTGTTCAATAGGTCAAAGTTATTGTTGCAGCGTTGTCTACTCATTGATTGTTTATTATTTCTTGACCTCCTCAGTTGCATGTCTCTAAACTTAGTTTGGAAATTTGCAATCTATGATGGTTTGTTACTTGGTTGTATCATTCTTTGTTGTGGTAGATATTTATTCCTTTGAAATCTTAATTGCTCATGTCTAAGTCTTAAGGAACAATATGCAGCTTTGTGACCAAAATTATAACAGTAGAAACAATATCCATAGAAAAATTCTTTGTACCTGGAAAATGGTTGTCTTCTTTGAGGAAATCGATTTCTTTCATGTTGATGATGTCTTTGAGAAGGGAGTGCATTATTTATTTTTTCTACAGATTCAATCCTGGCACCTTTTTCTTTACTCATCCTGGGTGACTGATTGTCTTCCTTTGTTTCTGTAGGTTTGTTGTTGTCATTGGTTGTAGATTTGACAAACTTGATGGATCCTTTGTTTCTTGGCTGACCACTACTTGATCCCTCTTCATAACCCAAACCAGTTTTCAAATTTGGATTCCTTTGTTGATTAAGAATGGTGGCTAATCCTTTTGAGGCTTTGATACTTGACAGATTCTGATGATACAAGTCTTGAAACTTCTCCAACTCTTTCCTTGTTTTCACTACTTCTTCTTCCGAGGCTTTAGATCATGCCTTCTTTTTTGATAACTGTTGTTTCAGAATGTCCTCTATTTTCTTTGCCTCTTCTACTTCCACTTTTAGCAGGGAAAAGTCTTCATCAAGTTGTTTACTGTCTTTCTCGAACTGTATCAACAATTGTTTTTGCTTTCTGTTCTTAATTCTGAGTCTGTCAATCTCTTCCAGTGCACTGATCAGTTCTCCTTCCAAATCAACCACAACTTCTTCATCATTATCATCACTGCCTGTTCCTTTATTATCATAATCCCCTTTGGCCATAAGCATGAAGTCATTTACCTTATCTTCACAGGAAAAGTCACTATCAGTGTCTTTTGAGGAGTTGTCATTGTTTACACATAAACTTTTCTTTTTATCAAATCTTTTGGATTTGTACTTCTCTTCACCTTCAGAGTTCTGATCATGTTTCTTATGTGGACATTTATTTGCAAAATGACCTATCTTACCACAGTTGAAACATTTGAAGGGAAACTTACCTTGGTACTTGCCTGATCCTTTCTTTAGTCTTCTCATGAATTTTTCTTCAATTTCATCAGGCTCAGAATCTTCATTCTTATTTGCTTTAAATGATGCTTCTCTAGAGGTGGGTTTATCTGTAACTATCCTCATTTCATATGAAGTCAACGTTCCTAGAAGTTGATCAAAAGCCAAAGTCTTTATATCATTAAGTTCTTCTATATATGAGACCTTTGGGTTGAACCTATCTGGCAAAGATCTCAAAAATTTCTGAACTAATGAGGGTTCCTCAATTTCTTCACCAAGTGATTTCATTGCATTTACTAGTTCTTCAGCTCTCAAAATATACTTCCCAATGGTTTCATATTCTTTCATCTGTAGCTTCTCAAACTAGCATATTTTACCTTCTCATTACCTTCATAACTGCTAATGAGTTTGTCCTACATTTCTTTGGCAGTTTGAAGATGCATCACCTTCAAAAACTTGTCTTCTGCAAGTCCATTCAAGATAGCATTCATTACCTTAGCATTAAATCTAAATTCTAACTTATCATCTTTGGAAGCTAGCACAACAGGCTTTATGTATCTAGTCTCTACTACATCCCAAACATCAACACCTAAGGCCATTAGGTATGTTCTCATTCTAACCTTCCAGAAGGCAAAATTTGTTCCATCAAATAGAGGAGGCCTAGTGACTGAAGTCCCTTCATCACTTGACATGTTTAAGCTCCAGGATCTACCCTTAGATAA
>ML779777.1:375453-393021 GCA_009831015.1 Picea engelmannii | reverse complement strand
CCGTGCTTAAACAATTATTTTTATTTTAAACCCTTTACAATGGAAATTAATGATAGTCACAATAATACAGGGAAGTAAGCAAAAGAACATTCAGCATCAATCACACATATGAGATACATAGAGACATATATTTCCTGAGGAAACCCATAAAGGGTAAAAACCTCTTCTTATTTATATGATAAGTAATCTTTACATTCTTTACATTATAATACATATGAGCACCGACTCATAATGAGGCTGCAACCTTTGTTTTGCAAGCTTCTACTTGTTGAGAGCACCAACTCTCTGGTTTCTCTAGCACCAACTAGAAGGAAGCACCAATTCCCTGGTTTCTCTAGCACCAACAAGAAGGAAGCACCAACTCCCTCGTTTCTCTAACACCAACTAGAGGGAAGCACCAACTCCCCAGGTGTTCCAACAAAAACTGGATGGAAGCACCAACTTCCAGTCATACAGGCACCAACCTGCATAACAAAGAACAACAGTTCTCCCTAGAACCACCCTGTCACCTTGGTTTCTCTGGCTACAACTCCCTGTGTTCAAGAACCCACTTGAACCTCTGAGGAAAACAATCCTCCCTAACACCTCCCTACCACCCTGAAATATAAATTTTTTCTGTTATGACTTATTACAGTGATATAAAGTTCTTCAATGGCTTACCGGTCTCATCATTGTTCTGCTACAATGTGTTACTCTATTTGTATCCGTGTCTTCTGCACACTCCTTGTGCTTTCTGTTCTTTTTCCTTTTATGCTCTCTACGCTATGTACCTTCAATGTACCATTCCCCTTCTGTGCATTGTTGTTGCTGCACACTCCTCCTTCTACACTCCCGAATCCCTCACAACAACAAAAGAAACCCCATCTCTTCTTTTCTCCACATTCTTATACTCCCTGTGCATCTTGTGCATGCTCTCTATTCAATGGTTCTCCTGCTCTGCATGTCGAGTGCTCTGCCTTTTCATCATGACAACTCTTCAAATTATTTGTTTATTAAGCCCATCTGTCCATCATCACTGGGTGTCATGATCAAATTCCTTCGCATCACCAACAGTTAAGATTCTTCATCTTTTGTTTCCTTTGACCTCAACCTCTCTGTCACAGTTAACAACTCCAACGCTCTTCCAGCTGTCAATAGCCTCCACAAACAGTCTTTTCTCCTACTGGTAGATTCCTTGTGACCCTTCAGTTCCTCTAGAAATCACACAGAAGTCTCTTCGAGTCCTCTGGCATAAACCATCAGTGGTTTCTAGCAGTTACACTGAGAAGTGCTACAGTAGCCCTCTGATTTTCTTCAGTTTCATCTGCACCGTTGGATTAACTTCTCTAAATCTTGTGTTCATTTCGACATTCCACTCTTTGGAATTTCGGGATCAGCGTGGTGGAAGATTTCAGTACTCTCCATTTCCCGACCCCCGAAACTCCAAAAAGGAGCCTGTCTTCACTAACTCCTTCCCCCATCTTTCGCCGATGTGACCAACGGCTGTGACCTCGGGCTGAGCCTAAACTTGTTTGGCATTTTGGCATTTTGGCAATCCTATTGTTAGGTTTCTTTACTTTCCAAGTCGCGGTCCCCGAAACTCCGAAATAGGAGCTTAACTCTTCGACAATGTGACCAACTGTTGTGACCAATACCTTAGTCGAAACTGCATTTCACAATTTCGCGTTTTGGCATTTCGGCACTTCGGCACTCTTGGTGGTGAAGTGTTTCGACACTTCAACTCCCAATATCCAGAACTCCGAAATGGAGTCTGTGACATTTTGCGACTTCGGGTTTCACGATTTTGGGACTCTTGTGATGAAGAGTCTTCACTCTTGACTCCTCCTACTCCTGGTATCCGAAACTCTGGTATGGAGTCTTTATCATTTCACGACTTCAAGTTTCGCGACTTTGAGACTCTTTATGATGAGAGTCTTTGTCATTTCCATCTCCCGGTATCCGAAATCCCGGTATCCAATACTTCAAATTGGAGTTGGATCAATGGTCCACAATCTCCTTGAACCAACAGCTCAGATCATTTCGCCATTTTGCATTTTGTGATTTTGGGACTCCTGCTGATGAGAGTCTCTGACATCTCCATCTCCCGATAACCGAAATCCCGGTATTCAATACTTTGAAATGGTGCACCTGTTTCAGGTTTTTGGGATTTCACATTTCGACACTTTGGGACTCCTGATGACGAGAGTCCATGAAATCTCTATATCCTGATATCCGAAACTTCGAGCGATGCGCCTGTTTCACGATTTTGGGGTTTTTCATTTCACCTTTCTCATTAAAGAGCGTTCAGGTTCTCCTGGATCCAATGTCGGTCGGACCTCGCGCTCGGATCTAACGCCCGAGATCTGTCCTCCATCTGCGCGCTTGTCCTATCTGAGTTCAGATCTGACAATCATCAGGAATTTTGAATGGGATCCAATGATCATTGTCTCTTCTCCTCTCGAGCTTATGCATCCTCCTGACTTGGAAGAATTTCTTAGTGTCAAAGGCCTCGACCTTTGATCTCCTTGAGATCCTGAGTACGCTATTTCTCTTGAGCTTTGGCAATGAGTTAACCTCGTCCCTAGTGCACACCTATGCACTGCGTGCGACTTTGCGCTAATCGTCCTGAGCTTACGTTTTTCTTGTTTTTCCATCGATGTACACTCTGATCTTTCCATCAATGACAAGCACACTCTGCACTCTGCGTGCACCTCTGCACTATCTCTTCTGGTCTTCACGTGCTTGCTCTGCTGTGTCTCCCCAAAATACTTCTGGTGCCCGCCTGGCACATTGTACCTGTACTCAATCCATAATCATTGCTGTACTCACCATCAATGAAAATCATACGTTTCCTGTAAAACATGCCAACTACACATCCCTTGTTGGTTGCTAGACCGACAAAGTAAAAATCCATGATCTTAAAAAACAAACCCCTCAAAACATAAATAGTACTAATATCCAAAATAAGATTGCATTTGATTTAGATTTGTTCTTAACTCATCATTCAAGGGACATGTGCTTTTACCATTGGTGGAGACCCCCTTGCACATCCCTCATTGGGTGTTATACTGACCAAGTACAAATCCATGGTCTCAAAGAACAAACCCCTTAAAATTTATATAGTAGTAATATAGAAAAAAATATTGTGTTTGACTGAGATTTGTTCCTAAATCAGAAGTCAAAGGACATTTTCTCTTACCGTTGGTGGATACCCCCTTGCACATCCCTCGTTGGGTGTTAGACTGACCAAGTACAAATCCATGATCTAAAAAAAAAAACCTCTAAACATAAATAATACTAATATCCAAAACAAGATTGCATTTGAGTGAGATTTGTTCCTAACTCAGAATTCAAGGGACATGGGCTCTTACCATTGGTGGATACCCCCTTGCACATCCCCCGTTGGGTGTTAGATTGACCAAGTACAAATCCATGATCTCAAAAATCAAACCCCTCAAAATATAAATAGTACTAGTATCCAAAAAAATATTGTATTTGAGTGAGATTTGTTCCTAACTCAAAATTCAATGGACATGTTCTCTTACCATTGGTGGAGGCCCCCTTGGACATCCTTTGTTGGATGTTAGACTCACCAAGCACAAATCCATGATCTCAAAAAGTAAACCCCTCAAAACATAAATAGTATAAATATCCAAAACAAGATTGCATTTGAGTGAGATTTGTTCCTAACTCAAAATTCAAGGGACATGTGTTCTTACCATTCATGGAGAACCCCTTGCACATCCCTCGTTGGGTGTTAGACTGACCAAGTACAAATCCATGATCTCAAAAAACAAACCCTTCAAAATAAAAATAGTACTAATATCGAAAACAATATTGTATTTGAGTGAGATTTGTTCCTAACTCAGAAGTCAAGGGACATGTGCTCTTACCATTGGTGGAGACCCCCTTACACATCCCTTGTTGGATGTTAGACTGATAAAGCACAAATAAAAAATCTCAAAAATCAAACCCCTCAAAATATAAATAGTACTAATATCCAACCTTAGTAAACATATACATAACTAACATTACATTCTATACTAATTTTTTATCTCGATATCTTTTAGATTATGCTCCATATACAATATCATTGAAAAATTATTTTTGTTTAAAATTATTTTTTTTACTTCTTTTTGAATATATATTTTTTTTCTAGAGAATCATAGTATAAATGGACCTCTCAAAATATCAACCCATTGTTTGTATTAAACATCTCATAGATGAACCACGATTGAGAAAGAGGTGTCAAATCAACATTTTCCACATGCGACGAGGAAATATTTCAAATCTAGAACTAAAAAAAGAGATAGCTAAAATATTTAAAATTGATGATATACAAAAAAATCTTTGTGTTTGGGTTCTGTACTTATGAACACAAATATTCTAGATTTTGTATAGTATATGACAAGTTAGAAGATGCCATCAAATATAAACCAAAATCTAGATTGGTGAAAAATGGAATTCATGTTGATGGTAATAAAAGTTCTAAAGATAGTAAAAATAGAGCAAAAAAAAATTGTGGTGTTATACCAAGAAAAAAATTGGAGACTTGGACCCACTCTTCCTACCATTCAATAAAATAATTTTTAATTATTTTATATTATGTTTTTATATATCTAGAAATTCCTCTTAGAGTACTCTTTACTCATCTAAATAGTGTAATATCAATTACAAATTTTAAATGTAGTCTTTGAATACTTTTAACTCCCAATATAATGCATTTCTCATATACCTCTAAAAAAATGCAATTCTAAGACATGTTTTTGCAACAATTAAATTATACATAATAAATATATTTTTTATTGTAACTTAATTTTCAATTCTTTAAATGTTATGTGTTTTTACTAATAATTATATTCTTTTATGAAATTGCTTGTGAATTCAATATGGATCCTCACATATGGAGGTTTTTACCATGCATGTTTTTTAATACATAATCCCTTCATTAATAATACTTCGAATAATTGATATACAATTTAATCCATCTCTTGCAGGTCTTCAAACAAAGGGTAAATTTTCTTGTCTAGTGTGTGGTCCTAAGATGAAATCTCATCATTCAAGAAGTTTAGGAAAGGAGGTGTTTGATGAGTATAGGCACTTCCTCTCTAAGAACCATAGGTATTGAAGTACCGAAAACATCTTTTCAATGAGAAAGAAGAGACTGGATTAAAACCATGGAGAATGACACCTCGTCTATGGAAATTGCAATATAATAGAAATAGTCAAGGTATGGATCAAAACTTCTATGTATCATACATGAAATGTTTGGAATATTTTATATTTTTATCGCATTTTATTCACTATACTAATTGACAATTTTTGTTGTAACATCTTTAATTATGTTTCACCTTGGAGGTCTTCATGAAGGCATTAATAATGGGGTGCTTCCCCAAGGAATGAAAAGTTATCCTATACAATTTAGTAGGCTCCCCTACTATGAGCACCTAGAAATTGCCCATTTGTTTGATACAATAGACATCAGGAAGAATGTAACAGAAATGCTATGGTGAATATTAGATGGAGGGAGTGACAAAGAAAAAATTGTAAATATTTGTAATGGAATTAAGGAGGTCAATAATGCAATGCAAAGTGTGATTCATTCAAATAGCGATGGAGACAAAAAAACAAGTGCCCTTCCATGGTTACTGATAGAGCAACAAAGCAAGAATGTAAAAGAGGTTATTCAAAAAATTAAATTTCCCACTGAATTTTCTTCAAACATAAAGAATATCCTAACAAAGAAAGGTGAATTAGGTGGGGTAAAAACTCATGATTGGCATACCTTCGTTAAGGTAATTATTTTGGTGTATGTATTTGTATATTGGTGAAACATCTTGTTAGTGTTTTTTTTCTACCAATTCGAGAATAAATAATGATTTTTTTATTATTACAGTATGTTCTACCTCTATCTCTACCAGACAACTTTGACAACAATGTCAAACAAGTTATATATGATCTTGAAAAATACATGAGGTAAGTGGTGATTTATATGCAAAGTGTAATTTGTTCAATTTGTTGTACAACTTATATTTCACTTCATGTGTTTTACTTGTAATGTATATATGTTTTTGTTGAAACCTGTGATTTGCTTGCATCATTTGTAGATGGTTGTCATCTAAATAAATTGATAAAGAAGATATAAAGTATTGGAGGAGACAAATTCCTCGTATAATGTGTGAAATGAAAAAGTATCTACCTTCGACATTTTTCAATGCACAAGAACACTACCTCATACATCAAGTTGAGGAGATTGAAAAGTGTGGACCTGTACACAAAAGGTCAATATGGATGGTTGAGAGGTAGTTGAAATCATTGAAGGATTTTGTTAGACAAATAGCACGTCCTGAAGGTTCTATGGTAGAGAGATATATGTTATATCAAACCATGGTCTATATTACTCAATATGTTCCTAAAATAGTTGCAAGTATTAATGTGGATCACATTTGGGATGCCAACTCCAACAACAAATTTTAAGTGGTGCACCTATTGGGGAAAGACAGAATGAGGAAAGTGACAAGTAAGTAGATCATGGTGCTGATTTATAATAAATTTGAATTTTTGTTTTTATGTATATCGTACTTATTTAATTTTTAGTCTTCTTGCATAATCCATTATTATGAAGGTATACCATGGTAACTGATTATATGTGAATTATTTTATTTTAATACAACTGCTTGATAGTGGGATGCAATACATTTATACATTGAAAACAATCTTGATTGGATGAAGGTATGGATTGAACGATCTATACAATATAAATGGTAGGTTATCCTGGTATGGCGTGGATTCATTGGTCAAATAAGATGAATGTAAAGGAGATACCAATCTTACATAGAGGGAAATTGATTTAGCTTATGGTTTAAAAGATAAACAGGAAAACATATATTCACCCATACTATTTAGTTTTTTTTAATATTATATTTATGCATATGGCATGTTTTTTACTAGTTTTCAAAATTTCAAAGCATAAATATGTTTATCAATTTAAAATGCATTTTTTTACGTGTTTGGAATAATTCAGTTGAAACACTCACAATGTTATGTGGTGCAATGGTCGCAAATTTCTCATCAAAAAGTTGGATGAAAAGATGAAAACTTCTGATAGTGGGATAACTGCGATGTTTCTGGTTACTAATGTTTCCTCTATAAGTAACAAACATACATAAGTCTTTGAAAATCGATACTATGGGTATTTGGATGATATACTTGAGTGTGACTTTAAATCCTTCAAATTATTTATGTTCCACATCAAATGGTACAAGCTACGAATGAATGAACATGAGGCTAATAGAACTGTTAATCATCATGCTAACGGATTTACGATGGTTAATGCAAGGAGTGTTGAGCTGATATCAAAGCCCTATGTTCTTCCAAGCCAATGCAAACATGTATTTTGTTTAGAGGTTCCAAGTAGAGGGGGCTAGTCATATGTTTTTAGATATGATCCAAGAGGAAAGTCGATAAATTATAATGTAGCAGAAGAAGATGATATTGAAGAAGAATATGATGTAGAGGAGTAGTTAGTTCATGTGTTAGAGGAATATGTTGAAGTAGTTCAAGAAGTTCTTTGAGAAAATGTTATGGATGAACATAATATCAACGATGTGTTAGATGAAGAACTCGAAGAGGTCGAACCAAATGTAGGAGACAATGTTGTTGATGATGATATAGAAGATGATATGATTGGAAATGATGATATTGATGATGATGTTGATATGGCCAATCCTTTCAACATCAACCCTGAACTGGATGATATTTGTTGAGCTGGATGAAGAAGAATATTAATGATATGGAAATGTTGAAATGTACGAGGTATGTATTTATATGTTTTCAGTTGATTTTTTCTCTTTCATTTACCTTAAATTTTTGTTTTCTTAGTTTCTATGCTTGATTCTTACTATGTTGTTTTCAAACTAACATTTTATAGTAGATAAATTGGGTATTGGGGAATTGAGAGTGATGTGTGGGCGGGAGGGCCATATGATCTTCCATCTTAATGTGTTTGGACTTGTACAATAGAGAATATAGTATTCTTTAAACCAAGAGAACCTCATTTAGGTTTATAGACTCAAATGCGACTCATAGAAAGAATTTGACAATCAAACGACAAAATTGCAACATAAATATGAAGGAGATGAAATTTCCATCATCGTTATCATCGTATTGCAATGAGGTTTCAATGAACATATTCATCACTCCTATAACATCTTCGTAGAAACTTTCCATAAACAACGACTAGTGAAAGGCACCAACATTGAATTTTTTCAAACTATGCTTCTCCAAGTCATGGACATGGTATGCTTTAAGAGCTCATGTACCATGAATGAAGTATAAAACCAAGGGAAGCTCATTCAGGTTTATACCATATTCATCTCCAATTTTAACTTTGGTTCGTCTAACAATTTTCAACCTGGTTGTCCATTTACCAACTAGTGGAAATTATGCTTTAATTATTTGACCCTGCACAAAGTGACTTGTGAATGGGGCCAATATTGAATTTATTTCAGTTTGTGCTTGTATGCATTAAAATTTGACATGGTTATAGTAGATGCATGTGTTTATGGTATGGGAGGTTTTTGAGACTCAAATACGACTCACACAAAGAATTATACAATCAAATGATCTTAATGAATTTTTTCAAACTATGCTTCTCCAAGTCATGGAAATGGTATTCTTTAAGAGATCATGTACCGTGCACGAGTTCTAAAACCAAGAGAAGATAATTCAGGTCTATACCATATTCATATACAATTTTAACTTTGGTTCTTCTAAAATTTTTGAAGCTAGTTGTCCATTTACCAATTAGTGGAAATTATGCTTTAATTTGACCCTGCACAGAGTGACTTGTGAATGGGGCCAACATTGAAATTATTTCATTTTGTGCTTGTATGCATTGAAATTTGACATGGTTATAGTATATGAATTCCTTGATGGTATGGGATGGTTTTGAGACTCAAATATGACTCACACAAAGAATTCTACAATCTAATGATCTTAATGATTTTTTTCAAACTATGCTTCTCCAAGTCATAGACATGGTATGCTTTAAGAGCTCATGTACCATGCACAAGGTCTAAAACCAAGAGAAGATCATTTAGGTTTATACCATATTCATCTTGAATTTTAACTTTGGTTCATCTAACAATTTTCAAGCTGGTTGTCCATTTACCAATTAGTGGAAATTATGTTTTAATTATTTGAACTCGCAGAGAGTGACCTGTGAATGGGGCCAATGTTGAAATTTTTTCAGTTTGTGCTTGTATGCACTAAAATTTGACATGGTTATATTAGATGCATTCCTTGATAGTATGGGAGGGTTTCAAGACTCAAATATGACTCACATGAAGAATTCTACAATCAAACGATCTTAATGATTTTTTTCAAACTTACCTCATGATATCACTATCTCCATAAACTTTAGGAAAAAACCTTTAGAATGAAATTTTCTTACAAGGAACATTAGGGCTAATTAAACTAAAACCAAAAAATATCCTTGTGGATGAAAATTGAAAAAGAGAGACCAAACACAATCCTTTTCTAAGAAACAAAGTTCATTAAAGTAGAGGATTTAGAAATTGGTATGGTATCATTAAACAAAGGGAAGGCATAAGAATGTGATAGAAAATATGGGGTTACTAATATGTTGGAACCCAATACAATTGTAGATGAGACAATATATCTAAGGATGACTCTATCTTGCCATAATTTTCTTTTCAAATCTTTTGGACTTATCATCCTTCTTAATGCATGTAAATGGGACTAAATTGATATTCTCAAGAAAGTTTACTAGAATTTGATTTTGAAGACATAAAACTTGACCTAGATTATCCATATATTTTAGGAGGATACCTAAATGCTATATCGAGGGGCCATGAAAATAAAGGGTTTATTGCTAGAAAATCACTTGATTTTGTTTTAAATTCGTAGAACTATGGAATGAGGATATCCTAAAGAATGTTTACCTTGTCCAAAATAATTTAAGAAACAATAGAATGTAATGTGAAAACATTTTGGATATGTTTTCCAAGAAATGATTGACGTTAAAACATTTTTTTTTTTGGATATACATAAGATCTATTAGAAAAGGATGATACCTTATTCAAAGATCTTGATGAAATATATAACATAGAGGAGATATTTTAAAGGGAAAAAATACCATGGGTCACGGAAAGAGATAGGAATACAATTATAAACTACACAAAATGATAGCTCCTAATAAAATATAAGGTGATCAAGTAATGACATGACCTCATCAATAAAGAGGAAAAATCCTATTTCAAGCACCTTTTAACTAATCTTAGAATTTAATCTATACACCCATCAATTTCTCTTAGGAATCATACCAAATATCATCACTATGAACATGAATGTGAAACTTATGGATTCAATTTCAAAAGAGGAACCAATATAATGACAAGATGTCCCTGTATAGGTTATAGACATGACAAGTGCAAGGAGCCTAAGAACATTGAATAGGTGGAAGAGATCCTATATCTAAATGTGTTGCAAATATGAGTGTATGATTGCAAGATAGGATTTCAAAGATAAATTGTTTGAATAATTCAAAAGAGACTTTACAATGAGGAATAAAGGGTATTTTTTATTGTGGTCTTAGCCACTAAAATGGTATGTCTAAAAGAAGGATGAAATCTAGTGCAAGTCCCAAGATATTTTGGCAAAATAGTTATCCATGGTTCTGATGAATTGTATAATCACGAATAACAAATTGGTTTTAGAACTAGAATTTCCTTGAATAAAACTTACTTAGCAGTTTCACATTATTAATATATGACTACATTTTCAACTCGAGACATAAATGTAGCATCATCAACCTAGATCGATCAAACTTATTTTCAGAAGTCACCATATATTATTTCCCTTGTAAAATGTGCATGGTTTTAATGTGGAATTATATAGTTAAAAGTGGCTTATTTGAGTAAAGTGCATTTTTAGGGCTTCTCACCCTTCAGACTAGTGATATGACCTTAAGGATAGTCTATCATGAGACTTAACATAATGAAAACAACCTACCTACCTCTAAACCTATTTTAAGGAGGGAGATAACTTCTATTGGGAGGTTGGACCCATCATGTACTGTAGGGAATTTGAAGATTCATGTGCCTATTCTTTGACATAAATACATAAGTTTGTGAATACAATTAAATTTAACAAAATATGGAAATGTTAATAGTGCATATACAAACTAAATGAAGTATCCAAAAATTATAGATGGGATTTACTATGTAAACATTAATATGACAAAACCTTTACATTATCCTAAAGAACAAACCATATATTTTTAAACAAGGTACATTTAAACTATGAATAAGATGGAACCGAAGTATTGGCTAGTTATCCTCATCATATATGTAAACCTAGTTGACTCTCTAAAACATAGAACCCTAAGAAACAATAACCATACGAGTATAGAGAGCCAATCCAAGTGGAGGTTGTTAGTAGCTAGCCATGTTTTGTCAAGGGAAAAGTTCCTTACTGAAAAACAAGGTGTTCATATCGCTTTAAGGTCATTTTCATCATCATCGTCATTTTCATTGTCATCCTCATCATCGTCATTGTCATCATCATCGTCATTGTCATTGTCATCATCATGATCGTCATTTTCATAATTTCCATAATCATTGTGATCAATATTGTCATCGTCATTGCCATCATCATCATTTTCATTGTCATCATCATCATCATTGTAATTGTCATCATCATTTTCTTCCATTGTCATCATTAACATCATCATTGTCATCATTGTTAAATTATGAGATTGATTTCTTATGCATATTAATTCTTTTATTTTTTCAACGCTTTGATTCCAGCTTAATACACTTCAACAATACCAAATCATAACCGAATAGAAATAACTATGTAGATAACTAAGCATGCACATCAACAACACATATACCCTGGGGAAACCCTGTACAGGGAGAAAAATCCCAGCAAACGATATTCCTTTATTGCATTAATAATGTAAGATCACTTAAAAATATCCACCATGAATGTTATTCTCTTAAAGAGCTTGCCAAGATGACTCTGACTTGACAAAGACCTAAGAGACCTTGATGAAATACACCTTTGATCTACTGCCTCTATTGTTGATACACAACACTAATATGATGTTGATATATGCCTCTGATATGTAGCTTCTATTGCTGATACAAAACAATGATATGTTTCTTTGGTATGATGCCTCTTTTTCACTGATATGCTCCTCTATTACTTCTCCCTTAACCTGCATATCAAAACTGTGTTGAAGAGAGGGGTCAACCTTTGCTTATATAGGCTGAAGAGGAGAAGAGGAGAGACTCAAAATAGTAACTCGTTTTCATTCTTTAATCATAACTCAACTTCATACTTTAGTTCAAACTTAGAACTAGACTTGAGACTGGTATACTTTAGTTTGAAAATAGAACTAGAATTGAGTCTTTAGTTTCAACTCAGATTTACACTTTAGTTCGAAAATAGAACTAGACTTGAGACTGGTATACTTTAGTTCAAAAATAGAACTAGACTTGAGACTGGTATACTTTAGTTAGAAAATAGAACTAGACTTGAGACTTCAGTTACAACTCAACATTACACTTTAGTTCGAAAATATAACTGGAATTAAGACTTCAGTCCTAACTCAACATTACACTTTAGTTCGAAAATAGAACTAGACTTAAGACTTCAGTTACAACTCAACATTACACTTTAGTTCTAAAATAGAACTAGACTTAAGAATTCAGTTACAACTCAGCATTACACTTTAGTTCTAAAATAGAACTATACTTAAGACTCTAGTTACAATTCGACTCTTTACAAGGCAATTCAAAATTCTCTTCATGGTGGATAATGTTACATGTGCCAACGCACTAGATCAATACATTTATATCATTTGAAATATTAGGAATATCATTTGTTTCTATCTCATAGGAATTTTATATTCAACCTAAATTTTTCTAGATGCCTTGACTTTTGCTCATGGCTCACATGGCTTGACTAGGCTCATAGAGGTTGTACGTTCCCCCTACCTTTTGCACTAGTCTGTCTATACTCAAAGAGGTTGGACGTTCCCCTTGACTTTTGCACTAGACTGTCTATGCTCATAGAGGTTGTACATTCCCCCCGACTTTTGCATTAGAATCACATAGCATCTCGTTTGTCTTGAATTTTGGTTTGACTCACAGAGGTTGTACGTTCCCCTTGGATTTTGTCAATGCATCACAAGACTGCTTGATTCTCCAAATATCCCTAGCTAGCCTCAGGGTGGTCCATATGGCCTCTCATTGGAGAATGATTTTCGATGCTTCCAAATTTAACACTCCCTCTTAGTGAGGGATTCATTCTCAACCACACCAAGCTTGCCTCTCAGCTGCACAAACTGTCTCGAGGTCAGAGGCTTGGTCAGGATATCAGCTACCTTCTCTCTCGTGGCTATGTACTGTAACTTTATAGTTTTTCTCTGGACTAAGTCTCAGATGTAGTGGTACCTCATTTTAATATGTTTTGACCTGTTGTGAAATACCGGGTTGTCTGTCAATTTTATGCAAATTTTTTTATCATAGTGAACCACCGTCGTCTCGAGCTTGTTTCCAAACAACCCAGAAACCAATTTTCTGAGCCATACTGCTTCCTTGATAGCATCACTTGCTGTAATGTACTCAGCCTCTTTTGTACTATGTGCAATGGATACCTGCTTCTGGCTTGACCAAGAGATCATAACGGATCCTAAACCGAAGCAGTATCCAGAAGTACTCTTCTGATCCACTGGGCTTCCTACCTAGTCAGCATATTCATACCCATACATAAATAAACCACCACTAGATGTATATCTCAGACCATACTTAATGGTCCCTCTGAGATATCTCAATATGTGCTTTACTACCACCCAATGTCTCTGTCTCAGTTCAGTCATGAACTGACTCATTGAAATCAATGCATAACATATATTTGACCTAGTGTGGATCATGTACATCAATGATCCAATCAACTTCCTATACATGGTGGGGTCCACCAAATCTGAATCTGTATCAAAATCATGCAGCTTCCTCAGGTTGGTAATCATCGGAGTAGACATGGATTTGCAATCCATCATACCAAACCTCTTTAGTACATCCACTGTGTATTTTCCTTGTTCCATAATATATCACCCTGTCTTTGCCATACTTCCAATCCTAGGAAGTAATGCATCAAGCCTAAGTCTTTCATCTCGAATTTTGAGGTTAGGTCCCTCCTACACCAGGCTATTTGACCTTCATCTCCTATTAGAAAGAGATAATAAACATACATGATTAGTATAACAGGTTGGTTACCTCTTACCTTGAAGTACAAATTTGCATCAACATCACTTTTCTGAAATCCCAGGCTTTTAAGAAAGCCATCAATCTTGTCATACCAAACGCTGGGAGCCTAATTAAGACCATACAAGGCCTTCTTTAGCTTGCATACATGAGTTCATTTGTTTTGCAGTACAAAACCATCTGTTTGTTCCAAAAATACCTCTTGTTCAATATTTCCATTCAAGAATGTTGTTTTTTATATCCATCTGATGTAGCTTCCAACCAAGAACGGGAGCTAAAGCAATAATAGTTTGAATGGAGGTATACCTAGATACAGGGGAAAAAGTCTCTTCGTAGTCGATTCCTTCTTTCTCAGTGAAGCCTCTGGCTACAAATCTTTCTTTGAACTTTTGCACACTTCATCAACTACATGTTTGATCTTATAGATCCATTTGGAAGAAACCACTAATTTGTCTTTTGGCCTCGACACAATGTCCCGAACATTGCTCTTTATAATAAACCTGTATTCCTCAAGCATGGAATCCTTCCATACCTGTAATTTATCTGCTTCTTCAAATGAATAAGGTTTGACATCATTACTTCTACTCATCAGTGAAACATAGCCTCCAAACCTATGAGGCCTCTTCCTTTCCCTGAAATTTCCTTTAGGAGAAACTATCCTTTCTGTTTCCTGCACTATTTCTTTAAGCCACCCTGGATTCATTTTGGATGGAGGTTCTTCAATATTTATTTCTAAATATTCAACAGGTTCTGGGGGATCATTACTTGTCCCTTCATGAGGTTCCTCCCTCTAATCATCTAACTCTTCATTTTCAGAAGAGGGTGAAGTTGGCGGAACTTCTTCTAATTCCTACTGAAGCTCTTTGGATTTCTTGAATGTGGCTTCCTCATGGAAATTCACATCTCTTCTTACCTCTATTTGCTTCTAACCTGGTACATAAATCCTATAAGCCTTGGATTTCTCACTGTACCCCACAAAATCCCCTTTCTTGCCTGAGGGTTCCATCCTTGTCCTCTTTTCCTTAGGGACATGAATATACACAGGACACCCAAATATCCTTAGATTCCCTACTTCAAGTTTGATCCCTGAGAAGACCTATTCATGAGTCTTTTCCTTCAATATAGTGCATGGACACCTGTTTTGAGTATACATGACAATGGAGGTAGCCTCTTCCCATAAAGAATTTGGCAGATCCTGGTAAAACATCATTGCTTTCGCTGCCTCACAAATTGTCCTAATTTTCCTCTCAGCAACTCCATTTTGCTGAGGGTTATATGGCATGGTCAACTATCTCTTGATTCCTGCTGACTTGCATAAATCCTCAAACTGGATAGATTCAAACTCTCCTCCATTGTCTGTTCTAAGGATTCTAATGGGTTTCCCTTTTTGCTTTTCAATAAAGGCTTTATACTCTTTAAATTTATCAAATGTGTCACTTTTAGATTTAAGGAAATATATCCAACATTTTCTTGAGTAATCATCAATAAAAATGACATAATAAAAACAACCATTGAGTGAGGGAGATGACATGGGACCACATACATCAGAATGAACCAGATCTAATATGCCTTGAGCTCTGTTGTCACTACTTGGAAATTATTTCTTTATATTTTTACCTAGCATGCATCCCTTACAAATTTCATTTTTACTAAGAGAAATAGAGGGCATGCCACATACCATGTTCTATAGATATGGAAGAGATTTGTAATGAATATGTCTAAGTCTTATGTGCCACAACTCACTGGAGCTAGTCACATCATCAGCCAATGCTTGAACTGACTGTCCTGACATGACACACAATCCTCCACTGTGAGTTCCAATGGGTTCTGCTGTACTTAAGTGGCTACCTTTAGCCCATAGTAGTGCCTTCTTTTCCTTGAAGATCACCCAATATCCCTTATCCTCAAGGGTTGCAACTGATAATAGATTTTTCTTGAGCCTTGGAACATATAATAATTCATCAATATGAAGTCTAGCCCTAGATTCCAATCTAAAGGAGATAGAGCCTACTCCCTCTATCTCATAAAATTTGTCATCCCTAAGCTCAACATGTTAGAAAAAAAGACCGTGGAGCAATAAAATAAAACAAATGCGGAAACAAAACACAGAAGATACACAATACAAGAGAGACACAGATTAACGTGGTTCTCCCATTGTGGGCTACGTCCACCAGAGAAATTGTCAGGTCCTTCCTTTATTATTATCCAACAAATGAAGGGCTACAACCTACAACACAACCCATTGTAACTTCCTCTTCTTTCTCTCACAGTCTCCTCTCTCAGAATACAATATTTTCCATCAACCATAGCCGCAATACATTTCCCTCATAAAAGAGGGTTGCCTTCTAGGGGAAAAAACCCTAACATAATCTCTATCGTTAGATCTGTGACATTATAATGAACGGTCCAAATTTACAATGAAATTACAATATACATTTACAAGGCAATTTTTCCTTTGGGGGCTTCGCCCTTGAACCCCCGCTGGGGGCCTGCTTGCTCCCAGACCCCCCAGCCGGGGGGATAGCCCTCACGGACCTCGCAAAGAGGGTACCCCCCCTCTGCACTCCCCCATGTGGAAGAGTGTACATACTTATGGGGTGTAAATACTTCATGGGGTATAAACACGGCTGAAAGAAAAAGACCTCTGAATCAGGAAGATAATCAAGCTCCACAACCAACAATCTCCCACTTGGAGATTGATCTCAAAAATTCCACCACTGTTGTATATGATGGACTCTGAACCTTCTTGGACCTGGAAAATTTCTCATCTTCATCTTAATTCTTGAAGACCAACTGAAACTGAGGAGGAACTCAGTTTCTCCCTGGTTACTCCCTTTGTTAACATGTCTGTAGGATTCTGGCTAGTGTGTATCTTTTCCAACTTCAAATGTCCATCTTCCAAGGTGGATCGTATGAAGTGGTACCTCAACTGTATATGCTTAGTCTTCGAATGGAAGGTTGAGTTCTTTGCAAGATGAATTGCACTCTCACTGTCACAGTACAACCTGCTATTTTCTTGCTTCTTTCCCAATTCCTCCATAAACCTTTGTAACCAAATCATCTCTTTACTAGCCTCTATAGCAGCAACATATTCTTCCTCTATTTTTGAAAGTGCAACAACCTTTTGTAGTTTTGAAATCCAACTTACTGCAGTTCCACCTATAGTAAAAACATACCCTGTGGTGCTCCTCCTGCTGTCTTTATCACCTGCCATATCTGAATCAACATATCCCTGTAGAAAAGTGTCTGAACCTCCAAAACATAATGCATGAGTAGTAGTACCTCTCAAATACCT
>ML779777.1:362285-373228 GCA_009831015.1 Picea engelmannii | reverse complement strand
CAAATCAATTTGTTTAAGATCTGGCAACAAATTTATTTTGTGAAGTATCTGCATACCCTTCTCACTCATGTGTCCAAGCCTATGATGCCATAGTGTTGTATCCACTCCTGTAGAAGCTAAAGAGATAGAAGAGTCAGTATTACGAGTACATAAATACAGTGTACCTACCTTCTCTCCTTTTGCTATCACCAATGATCCTTTGATGACCTTCCACGTCTTATCTGTAAATATGGATATACAACCTTCACTTGCCAACTGCCCTGTTGAAATCAGATTTTTCCTTAAATATGGAACATGTCTTACCTCTTTCAACAACCATTGGTTTCCATTTCGTTGCTTTATTTTTACCTTTCCCATTCCAACAATTTTGCATCGTGCATCATCACCCAAATGAACCTATCCAAAATCACCTTGAACATAATCTAGAAAATGTTTCCTATGGGGTGTGGCATGAAATGAAGCTCCTGGATCTACTACCCAAGACTCAGAAATATTATCTACAAAAAGAATCAAAGCATCTTGTATCACATCACCTGTTACATTTGCTTCCTGATTTCTCTCCTGTTGTCCATCTCTTTGTTTCTTTCGAGCTCTGCAGTCTTTCTTCATATGTCCTTTCTTCCCACAATTCCAGTACTCTATATTTCCAAGTCTGGATTTCGATCTACCCTTCCTAGAATTTCCGCAGGTCCCTGAGCCCTTTCCTCTATCCTTTTGTCTTCCCCTATTCTTCATGTTCAACACATTACCTGATGTCTCACCTGTGCTTTTCCATTGCATTTCCTCACTAAGGATAACTCCAACAACATCATCAAATTTTAAAGTATTTGAACCAGAGACAGGGTTACTTACAACCATGACCAAGCTGTTCTAACTTTCTGGCAATGAGCACAAGATTAGAAGAGCCTTGACCTCATCATCAAAGTCCACTTTAACATAACTTAGTTGATTAGTAACCGTATTAAATTATTTTAAATGATCTGCAACAGACCCACCTTCCGACATCTTCATATTAAATAATCTCTTCATTAGAAATACCTTATTGGATGTAGAGGGTTTTTCATACAATTTGGCCAATGCGTCCATCAAACCCTTTGTTGTCTTTTCTTTGGAAATATTGAAAGCTACCGACACTTCCAGGCTCAGCCGTATCGTTCCTAGATCCTTTCTTTCAAGAATCTCCCATTATTCGTCCTTCATGGTCATCGACTTCTTTTCTACTCCACCCAATGGTAGGAATAGATCCTTCTCATACAAATAATCTTCCATCTGCATCTTCCATAACTGGTAGTTTTGGCCGTTAAATTTCTCGACCCTAAACTTTCCATCTTTCGACATTGCTCCCACTCGAACCAGGAACCCTCTTTTCCTGCGAGTTACCTTTCGCTCTGATACTAGTTGTTAGAAAAACAGGACCGTGGAGCAATAAAATAAAACAAATGCGGAAACAAAACACAGAATATACACAATACAAGAGAGACACAGATTTATGTGGTTCACCCAGTGTGGGCTACATCCACCAGAGAAATTGACAGGTCCTTCCTTTTATTATTATCCAACAAATGAATGGATACAACCTATAGCAAAACCCGTTGTAACTTCCTCTTCTTTCTCTCACAGTATCCTCTCTTAGAATACAATATTCACCATCAAACATAGCCGCAATACATTTCCCTCATAAAAGAGGGTTGCCTTCTAGGGAAAAAAACCCTAAAATAATCTCTACCGTTAGATCTGCGACCTTATAATGAACGATCCAGATTTACAATGAAATTACAATATACATTTACAAGGCAATTTTTCCTTCGGGGGATTCACCCCCGAACCCCCGCTGGGGGCCCGCTTTCCCCCAGACCCCCCAGCCGGGGGGATAGCCCTCCCGGACCCCACAAAGGGGGTACCCCCCCTCTGGAATCCCCCACGTGGAAGAGTGTACATGCTTCTAGGGTGTAAATACTTCATGGGGTATAAACACGGATGAAAGCAAAAGACCTTTGAATCAAGAAGATAATCAGGCTCCACAACCAACACAACATGCTCTGCAAAATATTTTGTCTCGAAATATGAGAGGATATCCTTGTACCCTGGCATGTGATTTGATGCACCACTGTCTACTAACCAATTTTTCGGCCTCATGAAAACTGAACTGGATAAGGAAGAAACCAAGTAATATTATTTTCTATTTTCTTTCTCATTAGAAGGACTTTTCTGATTTATTTTGGATTCATCATCCTCAACAGTTGAGGCATGATGTTTCCCTTTCCTTGGATATTTCTTTCTAAACCAATAATATTTAGAAAAATGACCCAACTTATTACAACTAAAGCATTTAATCTTATATGTATCAATATTATTTCCTTTGAATGTACCTTTGGTGTTTGGCTTCCTCTGAGAGACTTTTTGGAAAGTGCCTTTCTTCTTTCCCTTTAATCTTGATGCTAAAGCTGAGTGCTATTCTTTCGTTCGCTCGCTCCTGGTAGCTATGCGACTCTCCTCTTGGAGGAAATCATGCCATAAACTCTCAAACGTGGGTTGAATATCTCTCCCAGCTACACTGGATAAGAAGGTGTCCCATGAATAAGGAAGACTGTAAAAAATGACCTGCACTAAATCATCATCGTCCACTGTCACCCCTATGACCAAAAGATGATCTTTGATCTGGGATATTCTGGAACATAAATGTGCCACTGATTCACCTTTCTCCATATTCAAATACTTAAGCTTGTGCTTAAGTGTCCTCTTCTGACTTGGAGTCTATTTCTCATACAGATTCACCAAGGTATCCACACAGTTCTTCGTAGTCATCAACGAAGTCATTGCAGACTTTATACTGTCTTTCACTGAGTCAAAGATGATTCTCTTATCCTTTGCTTGAATCTTCATGAAGTCCACTCTTCCTTCATTATTTATGGTTTCCTCCACCACTGTGGTCACATACTTCTCAAGATCATGCTCTTGCAAGATATTTGTTATCCAGAGATACCACACATTGAAGTTGGTATCTCCTTTGAGCCTATCCTCAGCCCTGACTAAAATGGAGGATTCCATGGAATTCACACTGGAAACTTAATCAAGCTAACTTGGATCTGTGTGTACCTACTACTGCACTTCAACACGTTTAGCACACCCTAAGCTTTGATACCATGTTAAATTATGAGCTTGATTTCTTATGTGTATTAATTCTTTTATTTTTTCAACACTTTGATTCCATCTTAATACACTTCAACAATACCAAATCATAACCGAATAGAAATAACTATGTAGATAAGTAAGCATGCACATTAACAACACATATACCTTAGGGAAACCTTGTACAGGGAGAAAACCCCAACAAACGATATTCATTTATTGCATTAATAATGTAAGATAACTTACAATTATCGACCATGAATGTTCTTCTCTTAAAGAGCTTTCCAAGATGACTCTGACCTGAGAAAGACCTAAGAGACCTTGCTGAAATACACCTTTGATATGCTGCCTCTATTGTTGATATACAACACTGATATGATGCTGATATATGCCTCTGATATGCAGCCTCTATTGCTGATATAAAACACTGATATGTTGCTTTGGTATTTTGCCTCTTTATCACTGATATGCTCCTCTATTGCTTCTCCCTTAACCTACATATCAAAACTGTGTTGAAGAGAGGGGTCGACCTCTTCTTATATAGGCTGAAGAGGAGAAGAGGAGAGACTCGAAATAGTAACCTATTTGCATGCTTTAATCATAACTCAGCTTCATACTTTAGTTCAAAATTATAACTAGACTTGAGACTCGTATACTTTAGTTTGAAAATAGAACTAGACCTGAGACTTCAGTTTCAACTCAACTTTACACTTTATTTCGAAAATAGAACTAGACTTGAGACTTTAGTTACAACTCAACATTGCACTTTAGTTCGAAAAGAGAACTAGACTTAAGACTTCATTTGCAACTCAACATTACACTTTAGTTCGAAAATAGAACTATACTTAAGACTTTAGTTACAACTCAGTATTACACTTTAGTTCTAAAATAGAACTATACTTAAGACTTCAGTTACAACTCAACATTACACTTTAGTTCTAAAATATAACTAGACTTAAGACTTCAGTTACAACTCGACTCTTTACAAGGAAATTCAAAATTCTCTTCATGGTGGATAATGTTACACGTGCCAATGCACTAGATGAATACATTTATATCATTTGCAATATTAGGAATATCGTTTGTTTCTAGCTCAGAGGAATTTTATATTCAACCTAAATTTTTCCAGATGCTCTGAATTTTTCTCATGGCTCACAAGGCTTGACTAGGATCACAGAGATTGTACGTTCCCCCTGACTTTTGCACTAGTCTATCTATGCTCATAGAGGTTGTACGTTCCCCCTGACTTTTTCAATAGACCGTCTATGCTCACAGAGGTTGTACGTCCCCCCCTAACTTTTTCATTAGACTCACATAGCATCTCATTCATCCTGACTTTTGGTTTGACTCACAGAGGTTGTACGTTCCCCCGTGGATTTTGTAAACACCTCACAAGATTGGTTGATTCTCCAAATCTCCCTGGCTAGCCTAAGGGTGGCCCATATGGCCTCTCATTGGAGAATGACTGTCGATGCTGCCAAATTTAACAATCATTAGCATGATCATTGTCATTATAAATGTCATCATCATCATTAATGTCATTATCATCGTCATTGTCATTGTTATCATCATTCTCTTCGTGATCATCCTTGTCATCATGATCATCATTTTCATTGTCAACATCATCATCATTTCCATCATCATCGTCATCCATTGTCATCATAATTTTCATCATCGTCATCATTGTCACTGTCATCATCATGGTCATCATTTTCATCATCATCGCCATCACTGTCATCATCATCATCATTGTCATATTGTCGTAAACTTGTGACCTCCAGGGAGTAAATACATGTTCTTAATCGTTATGCCCACTATATAATATATATTAATTATATCATATTTTAATTTTTATAATATATTTATTATATTATTATATAATATATATATATTATATAATTATAATATATATTAGTTATATTTATAATATATATTAATTCTATATAATATAACAAAAAAAAAACAAACAATACACATTTCATTTTCATTTCAAACCTGCGTCGCGCGTGGAGACCAAAACAGCCCGACCGCGAACAAAATCAGTGCACAAGGTCGAGACAAGGAGGCCCTACCCATAGCGTGCAAGGCTGAGACAAGGAGGCCCTAGCCCACAATGTGAAAAGACACAAGGAGGCCCTATCCCACAGTGCACCAAGCAACAAAGGAGACCCAACCACCCTTAGAAGAGATATAGACACTCAAGGGATCACCAACAATGGGGGGAAAATTGGTATGTTTCTTCCAGAAGTCTAAATGGTTATTCTCCTTCTCTAATTTCTATAATATCTTGTTTTCCCTGTTCAAATAAACCAAACTCTCATAAAATTTCTTCAAATTAGTAGAATTCACAGTATCCATAAGATTAAGAGACATGGCTATCATAATAGTCTTTGGCATCTATTTCAAATATTTTAAGCGCCCTTTTGGCATAAGCAAGAACAATTTCAGGGCCCATACCTACCAATTCAAACTCTTTCCCTATTCAAATAACCCAAACTATCGTTAGTGAGTTTTCTTTTTTGTTGTTGGCTCATTAAACATGTCCCATTTGAATGTTTTCCATTCCACCAAGAGGGTTTTGACATTGTGGTTTGACTTGGTATAATAGATGCCTTTAACAAGGAAAAATCTGAATATGTTAAAATACACATTCGGGTGAATGCTAGTTTATGTACAAGTAATGAAAATTTTCAATATACATTGTGCCTGATTGTTGAGTAAAACAATGTTGAGAAATCAAATCTAGATTTGTACGCAAGGATTTAGTCAAAAATAGTATCAATGAAGGACACTATCTGTCTTCTTGACCTTCAACAACACCAAATTTGAAGAAAACATACAGGAATAACAATAAAAATATTCATTTACATGTATGTTAAATATTTGCAAGATAAATGAGAGATACAACATGTAAGCCAAGCATACACCTTATCCATCTCCAAGAATTACTAGAGGTGTTTTCTCAAAATATTAAATATCATGGTTAGACCACTTACCATAAATGCATTGAATTTAAATGGTGATTGGGGCTAGAAAATTCCATTCTGAAGCCATGTCTCATGTTTTAAGGCTAAACTCCTCTACATCGCTACCCCACAAGCATGTCATTTGTCCCATCGAGTAATAACATATTTCACCAAATCAACTTCTTGATTTGTATTCATACAAAAGGATATCATTAGAAACTACATATCTTACACCTTGCAATTTTTTTTTGTCCAATTGTAATCAGCTATATTTAAATATTGTCTGGGGACTTACAACATGGATTTTAACTAATCGAAGTTCTCTTTAGAAATATTGAAAACTAGAACTATATGCAACATGAAATATATATGTAATTAAACTACACACATTTTCACTAACTTGCAACTTGCTAATTGAAGGTAAGAGTTGTAATAATTATATGAGATTCACTTTTTCTATTTTTATTATTACTTTGTCATTGTACAACTAAGGCAAAAAAAATCCACAGTATCTATTGATTATGGTGGTTAACCATTTGAGTTTCATGGTGATGAAAACTAAACTTAGCAAATCTAGAACGTCTCATTCTATTTATTTTTAGCTTGAAATCTTGACAAGGATGATTATAAGCTACATGTGGGTAGAAAATACCATATTGGAGTCACTGCTCCTTCCTTCAAATATAAAAATATGGATATAGAATGGTCTTGGGCATAACTAATTTTTTTGGATCCTCTAATACTAGTTATTGAGGGGTCTCATTAGAGAAACCCCTACAATGACTTGTTTTTCCATAAATGGAACAAATGGGGTCATTGATGGTGGATGTCTACCCCAATAGAAGAATTTTATGTAAATCCATATTAAATGAACCTGAGTCTAAACTTGTTCCCAAATAATGATCCTCGACTGACAATAATTTATATGTCAAATAAATTTTCCAGTGTTTAACAACTATTATTTATCAATTTTTCCATCACTTGCAATCACTAATCTTTTGACACGTTTAGTAGTTATATGTGAGAACATCCCTTAAGAAATTTCATTCTTCATGTATCATTCTAAGTAGTTAGTACCTCACTATTATATTTATGGTTAATATCAATTCATTCAAAATCCTTTGACCAAGGCCACGTGCTCTCTTTTTTATTAGATACTCACCTCATAATTATAGCATAAGTGAGAATAATCCTCTAATTTGTCCCAACACAATGTCGTTGATAATTTAAAATGATACCCTTGTTGTATTTTACTCAAATTGGTGATTTGATAAGTTGATATTCAACATTCCACCTTTGACATCGACTTGACAAGTTGAAAAATGAATAAACCTAATCAAATCAATTAAGAACACATACTACCCAATTGAAAGTTAAACCACAATGACATTCAACTTTGGACATGCAACATGGAATATGATATCCTCTCATCAAAGTTAATTGTTTAAAATGGTCCCCTAGGTGAAGTGGATGCATATAGAGAAGTATCAAGAGGTGGATTAGAGGGAAAACATCATGACACTACTATTTTGTCCATGTTAATTATGGGGATTTCCCCTCTTGGGAAGATATGAGAGATTATGAGAGAACATGACAATGTTTTTTAAAATGAGAGCTCTCACATATACCTTATTGTGATGGCATGAATTTTTTGGTATAGTACTTATCTTCATCTCTTCTGGGGAGTGTCAAGTGGATTAATGAGGTGTCTATAATCAACGGGGGGAACCTCCTCTCTCCTCCCTTCACCATCCATTTTACATTTTCTCCTTAAGGAGGTGAACATTGACCTCCTCATCCTTCATTTCATTCAAACGTAGTGAAATGACACCTTAATCAAGGTCTCCATGATGTTTTCCACTTTATCAACTTCTTTATTGAATTATATATCCACTTTCCAAATATAATATATTTTGAAGCCAACGAGCAACTTCTTCACCCTATAATAGATGCACTTAACTTTTGTACAAAAGGATTTTTTCTTAACTAGAAATATTGAAATATTCATCATGGAGTCCCTATAAACACATGAAATAGCACCATTCTTGAATTTCTAGAGAATTTGAATGTGATGAAGAGTTGTTGCAACCTCGATAAGGTTATTTTATGTAGTACCTAGACCCTAGGAAAACTCATGGATCTATCCACCAATAGGGTCATATATGACACCTACAACACTAACTTTCCTAGGGTTCCTCTTTAAATACCCATAAAACAATAGTAATAATTCTCTCTATTTTCCCCTCCAATCTTGTATTATGTCTTTACCTAGATCTAGGTATGTATCAGAGGTCCTTTTTATTTTTTATTTTGTGATGTAGGGAAGTTGAGGGTTTTGGAGTTAGACCCATAACTCGAGGGATTTTAATCATCCTATACTTCCCTTTGTTTAAATTTTAGTTTTTATTTTTCCCTTTACAATTACTTTCCATACTCTCTCATAAAAGAGTTTGCTAGTCATTTTCAAAGATTAATGAGTGATTCATTTAATTTCTCATTTTCTTTTAAATGCATATTCTTTGATTGGTATTTTTCTTCATAATTCTTTGTGTCAAACATTGATTTCTTTCATTCCATTTAAAAGTAGTGAAGCATAAAAAAAATTCATACCTCAATGCATTGGATCAATCAAAGAAAGAGAGAATTAAATAACTTATCATGCATTGGCCTTGAAGTTTGGAAGAGTTTTTCTTTGATAATTTGGAAAAAGTTTGGAATATTCATTTTAATGAAAGAAAATTTCATTGAGTGTTGTTGGCATCGAGTTTGTACTAAGTGTTTAAGTGTATTTGGAAAAAAAAGAAAAGAACCCCTCTGCCTTATATATATACAATTCATCGAAAAAGAACGATTTCATCTCATTCGTTTTTGCATTCTTTTTGGAGTCGAGTCTCACATATCATCAGTTGCATCTCTACATCCTTTTGAGTAAACAAAATCCTTTAAAAATCAAGAGCTTATTAAAATCCATCTAGAATTTTTTTTCTTCTAGGGCTCTACAAACCTACATTAGCTTAAGTGTAGAGCTTTGGAATATGTGGTGAATATAACTCTCCAAAGATGTAAAACAAACGTAGAATCTTGAGTTAGGGAGAGAAATACATTTTCTACATCATTGTCTTGGGAATCACTTCTCACACAAGGTTCGATCATGAGGTCACATTGGGACTAGTGGAGTAACTAACCCCGCTTCATTAGTCTTGGTGGTGAGGTTTACAAATATTACAAATGGTGTCGAAAGGTACTTGGGGATCACTTGAGAATACAACCCCGTGCGAGCCTTCTCAAGATGATTTAGGGTCCTAAAAATCCCTTCCCTTGCATGTACAACTCAACTACCAACTGTTTCCCCAGGATCTATTGTTGTAGGTGGTATCTTTAGTGGCCTACATATTTAGGGATAATACACAAGGTGAAAGAAAAGGGGAAAGAATTTGTTGTACCTAGAACAAACGTTGGTCAAACTCACTCATGATCCTTGGAGGGTAACCCATGGTTCTGATGTGAGGGAACTTGCACCAAGTCATAAGTCTGTTAAGAAGGTCGCCAATGTAACTGATCCACCCACTCTATCCCTTCCCCTTCTCATATTGTTCATGCGATGTTGGATTTCATCACCAACTAGTACGTTCATTGTGAGAAGGTTATCTATTTTCTTGTTTTATTTTTAGATTTTTTAGCGTGTGTTGTTTGTTTCCTTTAGTTGGCTTTAGGGTTTTCATTGTCATAATTTCATCCTTGTCGACCAAGGTTTTTTTAGATATCGGAGGATGCAAGGTTTGTCTCTAGAATATTGCCAACCTTTTCCTCCTCAATTACACGAATACCATTCTCGGGAGGAATTTATAAATGAAGAGAATTACTATGAAACCAAGAGTGAAACTACTCCTTTGATTGATTGCCTTGAGGAACATAGTTTTTAGGAAGGTTTTTTTCCTCCTGTAAACCTGCCTTTAACAATCCCTCTTGGTCCACTTCTTGTAAGAGTAAACTCTTCAGGGGATATGCAATTTCCCCTGAAGCCTTTCCCCTGGTTGGAAGTAATTTATATGTAGTACTTCCTTCCACTGTGCATTACATCCGAAAATTAGATTCTATACAATATTTGGTCCCATATATTTGTTCACAATGTTGGTCTCTCTAATATTAATACCTTGTGTTGCTTAGGCCTAATATTTTTCACAATTGAGTGAATAATGTTTTTCTTTGTTTAATATATATAACTAGGAGGGATTACCTTATCTGTATCCAAATTGAGGCATTCATTTATTGATGCATGCACTCATAGGTCATTGGGCTCCCCTTGGGAAGACAAATTGAGTTTAATGGTAAAATTGGAATTTTATTGGGCCAAATTTGTTGAATGGGTACAAGTGGGTTCTTGTTATCGAACCTTTATAAGGGTATCCTTGCTCCTAATTTTCCAAGTTTTCATTTGAAGGCACTCACAAATTCAAGATTATATGTAGGATGGAAATACCTATTAAAAACAACAATGGAAGAAACTTGAACTTTTTCAATCCTAAGATAATTAAATAAATGAGACTCTGTATAAAAATGTAGACTTCCATGATCATCATCATCGCATTCACTATTTCTAGAGATTTACCTTTATATGTTTTGTAGCTTTTGATCTAAATATAGAATCCAAAAAAATAAAATGTTAAAGTTGTTCCCCTCCGATAATTTTTAATCAACACCCACTTCAATTCCACAATTTCTCAATTTTACTCATTATTAAGAAAACCTAACACTTGATTCTTACATTCTTCCCATGAGTGATAAGTCCAATATCATAGCCTAAAGTCTAGGGTCAAACATGTCATATTGACTCAAATTTGTTTTAAA
>ML779777.1:332680-357634 GCA_009831015.1 Picea engelmannii | reverse complement strand
AAGCTTTGATACCATGTTAAATTATGAGCTTGATTTCTTATGTGTATTAATTCTTTTATTTTTTCAACACTTTGATTCCATCTTAATACACTTCAACAATACCAAATCATAACCGAATAGAAATAACTATGTAGATAAGTAAGCATGCACATTAACAACACATATACCTTAGGGAAACCTTGTACAGGGAGAAAACCCCAACAAACGATATTCATTTATTGCATTAATAATGTAAGATAACTTACAATTATCGACCATGAATGTTCTTCTCTTAAAGAGCTTTCCAAGATGACTCTGACCTGAGAAAGACCTAAGAGACCTTGCTGAAATACACCTTTGATATGCTGCCTCTATTGTTGATATACAACACTGATATGATGCTGATATATGCCTCTGATATGCAGCCTCTATTGCTGATATAAAACACTGATATGTTGCTTTGGTATTTTGCCTCTTTATCACTGATATGCTCCTCTATTGCTTCTCCCTTAACCTACATATCAAAACTGTGTTGAAGAGAGGGGTCGACCTCTTCTTATATAGGCTGAAGAGGAGAAGAGGAGAGACTCGAAATAGTAACCTATTTGCATGCTTTAATCATAACTCAGCTTCATACTTTAGTTCAAAATTATAACTAGACTTGAGACTCGTATACTTTAGTTTGAAAATAGAACTAGACCTGAGACTTCAGTTTCAACTCAACTTTACACTTTATTTCGAAAATAGAACTAGACTTGAGACTTTAGTTACAACTCAACATTGCACTTTAGTTCGAAAAGAGAACTAGACTTAAGACTTCATTTGCAACTCAACATTACACTTTAGTTCGAAAATAGAACTATACTTAAGACTTTAGTTACAACTCAGTATTACACTTTAGTTCTAAAATAGAACTATACTTAAGACTTCAGTTACAACTCAACATTACACTTTAGTTCTAAAATATAACTAGACTTAAGACTTCAGTTACAACTCGACTCTTTACAAGGAAATTCAAAATTCTCTTCATGGTGGATAATGTTACACGTGCCAATGCACTAGATGAATACATTTATATCATTTGCAATATTAGGAATATCGTTTGTTTCTAGCTCAGAGGAATTTTATATTCAACCTAAATTTTTCCAGATGCTCTGAATTTTTCTCATGGCTCACAAGGCTTGACTAGGATCACAGAGATTGTACGTTCCCCCTGACTTTTGCACTAGTCTATCTATGCTCATAGAGGTTGTACGTTCCCCCTGACTTTTTCAATAGACCGTCTATGCTCACAGAGGTTGTACGTCCCCCCCTAACTTTTTCATTAGACTCACATAGCATCTCATTCATCCTGACTTTTGGTTTGACTCACAGAGGTTGTACGTTCCCCCGTGGATTTTGTAAACACCTCACAAGATTGGTTGATTCTCCAAATCTCCCTGGCTAGCCTAAGGGTGGCCCATATGGCCTCTCATTGGAGAATGACTGTCGATGCTGCCAAATTTAACAATCATTAGCATGATCATTGTCATTATAAATGTCATCATCATCATTAATGTCATTATCATCGTCATTGTCATTGTTATCATCATTCTCTTCGTGATCATCCTTGTCATCATGATCATCATTTTCATTGTCAACATCATCATCATTTCCATCATCATCGTCATCCATTGTCATCATAATTTTCATCATCGTCATCATTGTCACTGTCATCATCATGGTCATCATTTTCATCATCATCGCCATCACTGTCATCATCATCATCATTGTCATATTGTCGTAAACTTGTGACCTCCAGGGAGTAAATACATGTTCTTAATCGTTATGCCCACTATATAATATATATTAATTATATCATATTTTAATTTTTATAATATATTTATTATATTATTATATAATATATATATATTATATAATTATAATATATATTAGTTATATTTATAATATATATTAATTCTATATAATATAACAAAAAAAAAACAAACAATACACATTTCATTTTCATTTCAAACCTGCGTCGCGCGTGGAGACCAAAACAGCCCGACCGCGAACAAAATCAGTGCACAAGGTCGAGACAAGGAGGCCCTACCCATAGCGTGCAAGGCTGAGACAAGGAGGCCCTAGCCCACAATGTGAAAAGACACAAGGAGGCCCTATCCCACAGTGCACCAAGCAACAAAGGAGACCCAACCACCCTTAGAAGAGATATAGACACTCAAGGGATCACCAACAATGGGGGGAAAATTGGTATGTTTCTTCCAGAAGTCTAAATGGTTATTCTCCTTCTCTAATTTCTATAATATCTTGTTTTCCCTGTTCAAATAAACCAAACTCTCATAAAATTTCTTCAAATTAGTAGAATTCACAGTATCCATAAGATTAAGAGACATGGCTATCATAATAGTCTTTGGCATCTATTTCAAATATTTTAAGCGCCCTTTTGGCATAAGCAAGAACAATTTCAGGGCCCATACCTACCAATTCAAACTCTTTCCCTATTCAAATAACCCAAACTATCGTTAGTGAGTTTTCTTTTTTGTTGTTGGCTCATTAAACATGTCCCATTTGAATGTTTTCCATTCCACCAAGAGGGTTTTGACATTGTGGTTTGACTTGGTATAATAGATGCCTTTAACAAGGAAAAATCTGAATATGTTAAAATACACATTCGGGTGAATGCTAGTTTATGTACAAGTAATGAAAATTTTCAATATACATTGTGCCTGATTGTTGAGTAAAACAATGTTGAGAAATCAAATCTAGATTTGTACGCAAGGATTTAGTCAAAAATAGTATCAATGAAGGACACTATCTGTCTTCTTGACCTTCAACAACACCAAATTTGAAGAAAACATACAGGAATAACAATAAAAATATTCATTTACATGTATGTTAAATATTTGCAAGATAAATGAGAGATACAACATGTAAGCCAAGCATACACCTTATCCATCTCCAAGAATTACTAGAGGTGTTTTCTCAAAATATTAAATATCATGGTTAGACCACTTACCATAAATGCATTGAATTTAAATGGTGATTGGGGCTAGAAAATTCCATTCTGAAGCCATGTCTCATGTTTTAAGGCTAAACTCCTCTACATCGCTACCCCACAAGCATGTCATTTGTCCCATCGAGTAATAACATATTTCACCAAATCAACTTCTTGATTTGTATTCATACAAAAGGATATCATTAGAAACTACATATCTTACACCTTGCAATTTTTTTTTGTCCAATTGTAATCAGCTATATTTAAATATTGTCTGGGGACTTACAACATGGATTTTAACTAATCGAAGTTCTCTTTAGAAATATTGAAAACTAGAACTATATGCAACATGAAATATATATGTAATTAAACTACACACATTTTCACTAACTTGCAACTTGCTAATTGAAGGTAAGAGTTGTAATAATTATATGAGATTCACTTTTTCTATTTTTATTATTACTTTGTCATTGTACAACTAAGGCAAAAAAAATCCACAGTATCTATTGATTATGGTGGTTAACCATTTGAGTTTCATGGTGATGAAAACTAAACTTAGCAAATCTAGAACGTCTCATTCTATTTATTTTTAGCTTGAAATCTTGACAAGGATGATTATAAGCTACATGTGGGTAGAAAATACCATATTGGAGTCACTGCTCCTTCCTTCAAATATAAAAATATGGATATAGAATGGTCTTGGGCATAACTAATTTTTTTGGATCCTCTAATACTAGTTATTGAGGGGTCTCATTAGAGAAACCCCTACAATGACTTGTTTTTCCATAAATGGAACAAATGGGGTCATTGATGGTGGATGTCTACCCCAATAGAAGAATTTTATGTAAATCCATATTAAATGAACCTGAGTCTAAACTTGTTCCCAAATAATGATCCTCGACTGACAATAATTTATATGTCAAATAAATTTTCCAGTGTTTAACAACTATTATTTATCAATTTTTCCATCACTTGCAATCACTAATCTTTTGACACGTTTAGTAGTTATATGTGAGAACATCCCTTAAGAAATTTCATTCTTCATGTATCATTCTAAGTAGTTAGTACCTCACTATTATATTTATGGTTAATATCAATTCATTCAAAATCCTTTGACCAAGGCCACGTGCTCTCTTTTTTATTAGATACTCACCTCATAATTATAGCATAAGTGAGAATAATCCTCTAATTTGTCCCAACACAATGTCGTTGATAATTTAAAATGATACCCTTGTTGTATTTTACTCAAATTGGTGATTTGATAAGTTGATATTCAACATTCCACCTTTGACATCGACTTGACAAGTTGAAAAATGAATAAACCTAATCAAATCAATTAAGAACACATACTACCCAATTGAAAGTTAAACCACAATGACATTCAACTTTGGACATGCAACATGGAATATGATATCCTCTCATCAAAGTTAATTGTTTAAAATGGTCCCCTAGGTGAAGTGGATGCATATAGAGAAGTATCAAGAGGTGGATTAGAGGGAAAACATCATGACACTACTATTTTGTCCATGTTAATTATGGGGATTTCCCCTCTTGGGAAGATATGAGAGATTATGAGAGAACATGACAATGTTTTTTAAAATGAGAGCTCTCACATATACCTTATTGTGATGGCATGAATTTTTTGGTATAGTACTTATCTTCATCTCTTCTGGGGAGTGTCAAGTGGATTAATGAGGTGTCTATAATCAACGGGGGGAACCTCCTCTCTCCTCCCTTCACCATCCATTTTACATTTTCTCCTTAAGGAGGTGAACATTGACCTCCTCATCCTTCATTTCATTCAAACGTAGTGAAATGACACCTTAATCAAGGTCTCCATGATGTTTTCCACTTTATCAACTTCTTTATTGAATTATATATCCACTTTCCAAATATAATATATTTTGAAGCCAACGAGCAACTTCTTCACCCTATAATAGATGCACTTAACTTTTGTACAAAAGGATTTTTTCTTAACTAGAAATATTGAAATATTCATCATGGAGTCCCTATAAACACATGAAATAGCACCATTCTTGAATTTCTAGAGAATTTGAATGTGATGAAGAGTTGTTGCAACCTCGATAAGGTTATTTTATGTAGTACCTAGACCCTAGGAAAACTCATGGATCTATCCACCAATAGGGTCATATATGACACCTACAACACTAACTTTCCTAGGGTTCCTCTTTAAATACCCATAAAACAATAGTAATAATTCTCTCTATTTTCCCCTCCAATCTTGTATTATGTCTTTACCTAGATCTAGGTATGTATCAGAGGTCCTTTTTATTTTTTATTTTGTGATGTAGGGAAGTTGAGGGTTTTGGAGTTAGACCCATAACTCGAGGGATTTTAATCATCCTATACTTCCCTTTGTTTAAATTTTAGTTTTTATTTTTCCCTTTACAATTACTTTCCATACTCTCTCATAAAAGAGTTTGCTAGTCATTTTCAAAGATTAATGAGTGATTCATTTAATTTCTCATTTTCTTTTAAATGCATATTCTTTGATTGGTATTTTTCTTCATAATTCTTTGTGTCAAACATTGATTTCTTTCATTCCATTTAAAAGTAGTGAAGCATAAAAAAAATTCATACCTCAATGCATTGGATCAATCAAAGAAAGAGAGAATTAAATAACTTATCATGCATTGGCCTTGAAGTTTGGAAGAGTTTTTCTTTGATAATTTGGAAAAAGTTTGGAATATTCATTTTAATGAAAGAAAATTTCATTGAGTGTTGTTGGCATCGAGTTTGTACTAAGTGTTTAAGTGTATTTGGAAAAAAAAGAAAAGAACCCCTCTGCCTTATATATATACAATTCATCGAAAAAGAACGATTTCATCTCATTCGTTTTTGCATTCTTTTTGGAGTCGAGTCTCACATATCATCAGTTGCATCTCTACATCCTTTTGAGTAAACAAAATCCTTTAAAAATCAAGAGCTTATTAAAATCCATCTAGAATTTTTTTTCTTCTAGGGCTCTACAAACCTACATTAGCTTAAGTGTAGAGCTTTGGAATATGTGGTGAATATAACTCTCCAAAGATGTAAAACAAACGTAGAATCTTGAGTTAGGGAGAGAAATACATTTTCTACATCATTGTCTTGGGAATCACTTCTCACACAAGGTTCGATCATGAGGTCACATTGGGACTAGTGGAGTAACTAACCCCGCTTCATTAGTCTTGGTGGTGAGGTTTACAAATATTACAAATGGTGTCGAAAGGTACTTGGGGATCACTTGAGAATACAACCCCGTGCGAGCCTTCTCAAGATGATTTAGGGTCCTAAAAATCCCTTCCCTTGCATGTACAACTCAACTACCAACTGTTTCCCCAGGATCTATTGTTGTAGGTGGTATCTTTAGTGGCCTACATATTTAGGGATAATACACAAGGTGAAAGAAAAGGGGAAAGAATTTGTTGTACCTAGAACAAACGTTGGTCAAACTCACTCATGATCCTTGGAGGGTAACCCATGGTTCTGATGTGAGGGAACTTGCACCAAGTCATAAGTCTGTTAAGAAGGTCGCCAATGTAACTGATCCACCCACTCTATCCCTTCCCCTTCTCATATTGTTCATGCGATGTTGGATTTCATCACCAACTAGTACGTTCATTGTGAGAAGGTTATCTATTTTCTTGTTTTATTTTTAGATTTTTTAGCGTGTGTTGTTTGTTTCCTTTAGTTGGCTTTAGGGTTTTCATTGTCATAATTTCATCCTTGTCGACCAAGGTTTTTTTAGATATCGGAGGATGCAAGGTTTGTCTCTAGAATATTGCCAACCTTTTCCTCCTCAATTACACGAATACCATTCTCGGGAGGAATTTATAAATGAAGAGAATTACTATGAAACCAAGAGTGAAACTACTCCTTTGATTGATTGCCTTGAGGAACATAGTTTTTAGGAAGGTTTTTTTCCTCCTGTAAACCTGCCTTTAACAATCCCTCTTGGTCCACTTCTTGTAAGAGTAAACTCTTCAGGGGATATGCAATTTCCCCTGAAGCCTTTCCCCTGGTTGGAAGTAATTTATATGTAGTACTTCCTTCCACTGTGCATTACATCCGAAAATTAGATTCTATACAATATTTGGTCCCATATATTTGTTCACAATGTTGGTCTCTCTAATATTAATACCTTGTGTTGCTTAGGCCTAATATTTTTCACAATTGAGTGAATAATGTTTTTCTTTGTTTAATATATATAACTAGGAGGGATTACCTTATCTGTATCCAAATTGAGGCATTCATTTATTGATGCATGCACTCATAGGTCATTGGGCTCCCCTTGGGAAGACAAATTGAGTTTAATGGTAAAATTGGAATTTTATTGGGCCAAATTTGTTGAATGGGTACAAGTGGGTTCTTGTTATCGAACCTTTATAAGGGTATCCTTGCTCCTAATTTTCCAAGTTTTCATTTGAAGGCACTCACAAATTCAAGATTATATGTAGGATGGAAATACCTATTAAAAACAACAATGGAAGAAACTTGAACTTTTTCAATCCTAAGATAATTAAATAAATGAGACTCTGTATAAAAATGTAGACTTCCATGATCATCATCATCGCATTCACTATTTCTAGAGATTTACCTTTATATGTTTTGTAGCTTTTGATCTAAATATAGAATCCAAAAAAATAAAATGTTAAAGTTGTTCCCCTCCGATAATTTTTAATCAACACCCACTTCAATTCCACAATTTCTCAATTTTACTCATTATTAAGAAAACCTAACACTTGATTCTTACATTCTTCCCATGAGTGATAAGTCCAATATCATAGCCTAAAGTCTAGGGTCAAACATGTCATATTGACTCAAATTTGTTTTAAAATCTCCAGATCCAAAGGAATATTATTCACCACTAGAACCAAATTGAAAAATGAACAATGAACCTAACAAAATGAAAACAAGGTAGCAATTTTTGAATTGCCTCTATCAATGTTTTGGAAAAATGACACCCATTTTCTCTTCTTCCCATCTCTATCAATTTTAAGGAAATTTTCATACAACAACAAGCTCAACTCTGGCACGAATCTATGAAAGAATATGTAACAAGAAATAATGTGTTGTAAGAGCATCTCCTCCAAATACATTTGTGAGGCTTGGGAGCAAGGTGTCTCTTAGCTCCCTCACAAGTTTTCATTGCAAAACTTGAAGAAGCCCCATCTTCACTCCATATATTAACCTCACTTGAAGCCCCACCTTCAATATTAATAGCCTCAATATCCATATTTGCATTAGATTCATCACGTTCACACTTCCCCCTCTATTGTAGAAGAATAATTTCCAATGCAATGATATCTTGGAAAAGAGAAGCTTCTCTCACCCATGCATTCTCTCTAGGAAAAAGAACACAGTACAGGAGATGATGATACCACATTTCAATTTGTGATTTTGGTGCCATTTGCATAGAATCCATGTCTGTATACTTATTGAATAGTGTTTAACTTAAACTCTTCACCATCCACGTGCTCTTGTGAAAAAACTCATCGAAAAATATTGACTATTGTAGAGGACAAATGCATTTTATTTTTAATTCCTCTCATGCCTTTGCAAACCAAAAGCCACCAAGGAAATACATAACATAAGCATGTAAATTGTCAAATTTATAAAACCAGTTTCAAACCATGCAAAATGTACAAGTAAGATTTTTATTTTTTGACTCCATACTATGGTGTGGACTGGTTTGAAATAAAGCTTAAGTTTTAAATAGGACCTAGGGTAAAATTTAGCTCAAATCTTGGAGCACTCGCTTGAGGATAGACTTTGGGATATTAACATGATATATTCTACAAAACCAAGCACGCCATATGTCTAGCATAAGAAGTAGTGAGAATTTTTTATATGGTACGGATGTGAAATGTTTGATAAGTATGATAGGGAGAAATATGTAGATCAATGCACCATTTGACAAGGGTAGATATTATGAGTAGGATAAATTGGTAGGCTCAAAGGTACTATAAATATGGAATGGTGGTCGAGACTTGTAAATTTTAATCATCAATCCAAGGAAAGGATAATGCATGAATAGATAGAATAATTGACGAGGCAATGGAGAGTAAGCCAAATTTACAAGGAGTAGGAGACATGGTTAAATTTTGGGAGAATTGTTTTTTGAGTTACAAAAAGATCAATTAATTGTCCCAATGTTGATTGAAATTTGTCTAGTTTTGTACCAATAGGTTCCCAATTCAAATATTAATGGGTTAGGTCCACTAGTTTATGCCAATACGTTTACTAGGATACCATCCAAGAATGTGACGAAGCATTCCTTGGCTTTCCATGTGATTTCCATGTGAGGTACACGTGGGTACAAATTTGTTTAATGGGTACAAGTGGGTTCTTGTTCTCTAGCCAAAATTGCATAGAAGGGGATGCCCCAAAGTTGTGCTAGAGCTACATGTCCATAATGAGGCCTTTGGAAATAAATAAATGGTAAATATTGGTGGCTCTATAGGCTTATATTTAGACCCTAGGGCAGAAAACATTATAGGGTAGGTTCTTGCAACTTTTCATATTATAGGAAAATTAGATCTAAATTTACAAAAAGTGGTTGTTATAGGCATGTTATGTGATAATGGCCAACGTTTTATGTTCAAATAGGAAGAGGAAAGTTGTATCAAATCCTTATAAATATCTATAAACTAGATTTTTGAATCCATGGAATATGAGCAAAGAGAGACTTGTCCTATGACTCATTTCTCCAAATGATGATATTTATGAGCTACATGCAAAGGACACATTACAACAAGGAGACCCCTTGCATAGAATATTATCATTTGAGAGTGGGGGTCTCCCTGCATGTGTGATATAACCTTCGATACCTGAAGAAAAACCTTTAACAAGGTCAACTCCCTCTTTCTAAAAGAATCCTATAGTAACTAGAACACGATTCTCATCAAGGTTGATTCCATCATTCTGAGAGAATCCGACAACTCTGTCTTGGCACTCTTCAATACTTCGATTTGCTACAAGATTGGAATATTATTTCACTTGTTTAAGGTTGCAAATAAATGAGTGCATTGAGAATTTTATTGTAACAACAAAATTCACTTGTAATATTATGTTCTTGTGGTTTCCTCAATATTTTCATCACAAGCCTTATGAAACTCACTGATTGTTTCTCTTATTTGATGATGTTATAGGATGTACAAGAAAACATGTATTTATCATATCTGTCTTCATCGAGTGAGGGAATTTCAAGTAGAATAGAATAAGGTGAGACATCTACTAGCTCTAACATGCATAGATCAACTAGAGGTGAGAAGATCAGAAGAAAATTACATAAATGCATGGAATTTTTTCTTGCTAAAGGGGGTCATATTCTTATGATGATGAGATAATAGAAAACAACGAGGTTCTCTTGAGGTACAAAAATATAGTGAAACGATGTGATGCGGACCCCCCCCCTTCTCTCCTCGGGGTTGCTCGACCTCCCGTTCTAGGATTGTTCAAATCAAGGGGTCAGATCGACTCTTCGGGCCTTTATTAGACCCTAATCAATCTACACAGGTCCCCTTTCCTTCAAAGTGCAGGTTCTATCAAACCCGCAGTCTCTTTCCTGGCATCTTTGAAGAATTTAAATATCAGACACTAGCTCCCTTCACTAGGACCTTTCCTTCACATGTGACCTTGGGCTATGACCTCATGTAAGCATGAGATTGCAGGGAAACCAAGAGTGGTTCAAGACCACACCACTTTTCTCCCTGCAATTCACTACCAATTGCCATGTATCCCTTTGGAAATAACGTGGTTTTGATTGCGACCCGCTCTAGGATTTTTAAAGTCTGAGCACTTTTTGTTCCCGCAATTAAGCGTGACCATTGATATTTTGATCTCGTGCGGTCCTTCTTGACCGATGACTGAGATATTCCTCCTTTCCTTCATCCTCTGTAGAGAACGCTCTCCCATATTTCCATGATCTATCGATGCATGTCCCTTTCAAATCAATGATCGTGATTTGCCTCGAAAATTCAGGCTTCGGGAGTTTCAAACTCTCCACCCTTGCTTCCTCTGAAATGGCTATCTTATGAAGTGGAAGATCTGTTGACACCTGTCCTCAACAAACAGATGGCTCAGGTGAACTCTGGTTCTTCAGCCTTCGAGAGTTATTGTTCAACACACTCCTTTTTCTCCCGGAGTAACTTTTCTCCGAAATGGTAGATCTTCTGCCACGCGTCCTCCTCAAATCAACAAATCTGGTCCACTTTGAGACTTCGGCCTTCAGAAGTCTCAACTTCACGCTCGCTTTCTCTCAGAGAACTTTCACCCAAAATACATGATTTGTTGACACGTGTCTTTCTAGATCTGACGGTCACGATCCACTTTAGATCTCTGGGATTTGGGAGTTTCATATTCCTGCACACTTGTTCCTCCTGGACTGCTTTCACCCTTGATGGATTTTTGCCACGCGTCCCTCTGGATCTGACGGTCCATATATTCTCCACTTCAGTCAACTTCCTTTCAGAGTGCTAGGCCTTCGAACTTCTTGATCTCTCACCACATGTCCTTCACAACATATGGTTGCGATCTACTTCGACCTTCGAGACTTTGAAATTTTGTCCCACTCCACACCTAAAATCCTCCGAAGTAACTTTCCTCAAAGTCTCAGATATGTTGACATGTACCTCCATGGATACCAACGACCAAGATCAAATTTGGCCTTCAACTCTTTGGTGCTTTCTATTTCTTCTTGTCTGAGAACTCCCGAAGTACGTCCACTTTGGAGTCTCAGATCTTCCACCACCTGTCACCCTGGACGATGGACGGTTCCGACTAACTTCGAGACTTCGACAAATCCGCTCTCTTGTGCACTCTGAAAGGACTTAAGGCTAGTGCAATTTACCTGGGTCCAACGGATGTCGATACCTCACGCTAATATCCAACGGCTGGGATCTGTTCTCCTCCTCGACGCGCTCCTTTTTTGTCTTGGACCTTGATCTAACTGTCCAGATCTCTTCTTGTAGTTGATTTGAGGGTTGTTGTCTCTCCTCCTCCTGAGCTTCTTTTTTCTCCCATAGTTGGGAAATTTTGTAAGTGTTCAGAGGTTGTGGCCTTTGAAACTTCTCCTGCGAACCTGACTATCTTGGATCTCGTCTTCACTTTTCCTCTTGAGATTTAACAATGAAATTTGACCTCGGCTCTCGTGCATACTTGCACTCTGCATGTGAAATTGCACTACTCCTCCTCATCTTGTGAAATTGAAATAAATTCACTTCTTCGTGCACTCCTTGCATTGTCTCTCTTGAGATTTTTCCTACTCAAGCTCTAATATTTCAATCCCTTTATTCCTTAAGGGATTATTGCACCTTCTTGACAACTTTTTCTCAATGCACACTTGCAGAGCTTTACAGAGTGTTCAAAAACTCTAGGAGTACCTTCCTCTGATACTCATCTCTTTGAACTCAACAAAGAGTTCTTTTGTGCATGCTTGCACCTGCTCAGTGGCCACCTGACAAAGCTCTACAAAGTTCTTAGTGAATCTATCTCTCTATGATTCCTCTGCAAATTTTCTCCTCTAACGTATTTATCAGCCTAGAGGCCTCCCATGAGTTGTTATCACTCTGGTGTGCCCCCTTGGCATGTTCTTTTCTGACTCCATAGAGTTCATATGAACACTCCTTGTGCTAGATACAGAACCTCCAATGTTCTATTGTGCACTCCTTGCACAACCTAAGAACCCAGAACAATATTTCAAACTCAACAAATATAGAGAAATATATCTTCCTACTGTAGATGAAATCGATAATACATATACAACATACATAAACACACAAATGGCATTCATAAAACACACACAAAAACATAAAGAATCATATGCAGGAAAGATTAATTTTTTCATTAACATGAATGTCTGATTACAATATGTGTAGGATGGACTGTAACATAGTCTCAACTCTCTCATGCTCCCTCAAAGAACTATTCTATCTCCTATTTCTTCCTTTAAGGATTTCTAACTAACTTGCAACTACCTCCTATTCAGTAACAATACTCCTCCAACAACCTCATTTGGGCATACAATACTTCTACTTGTACAAGAGGGTTCCTAGGGTTCCCCCCGACTATCAATATTCTCGAAGAAAAAAATTACAACTACTTAACTTCCATTACATTAAATTCTAGGAGTGGAACTCCTAGATCGCTCGTGATCATTCAATCCCAATAATTTTGTTCTTCTTCAGTTTTCAACCAGTTCAAGAAATATTTGCAGGAAACGCCAGTGTTTCATATTCTGAAATGATTCAAAGGTGTGCTAAGGCACCAAGTTGTCTCTCCACGTGTGCTTGCTGACGATGCTCCTGCATCATACTCCACTGCTAGGAAAATCATGAGCTCTTTCTCATGGCTCCCTCTGCTATGTTGTTGATATCTTCCAAGATCCCAAACCTGAAATTGGGGTTTTCCACTTACTCCTTTGGTTTGCTACTCATGTTGCCCTGTTGCTCCTGCATGTTCTCTTATGTCCCATCCTTCTCTGTTGACAACTTCCTTTACTGAATTCACCATCAAATTTCTTATCTCCTCAATAACCCCATCCAGCTAGTCTATGGGATGGTTCTTTTTTTTCAGCCTGCTCTGCTGCACCTTCTTCTCTTCACAAATCTCAATGGGAAGACCAATCTGGTCTCCCAAGATGACTTCCTCTCTTGTGACATCAACTTTCCACTCCACTACAGAATTAAGTTCTGCAACCTCCTCACTGAAATGTCGCCTAGCTATTCCCTCTGACAGATTGGCTTCTGTTAGCTCCACTGGTGCACTCCCAACTCCTTCCAGCTGATCCCCAGATTGGAATTCTTCTCCTTCTGTTTCTAACTTAACCCATTGGATGTGCTGACTCTGCATATTTACCCTTTTCTCCAAGGCCTCTAGTTCTTCACACAGATTAGAGAAATATATGTTGTCTTCTTTCTCTTCTATTGTAGACTCCATTTTTGCAGCCATCTCCTGTTCAACTTCTGGGATGAAAATTTTGAGCCATTCCTCTGAATGCTCATCTCCTTTTGTTGTAGATTCCAATTTTACAGTTGCCTCATGTTCATCTCCCTGGTTAAAATTTTTGAGCAACTCCACCGAATACTCTTCTTTCTCCATCTCTTGGGAACATTCTAATGTATTCTCTTTCTCCTCCTCATCAATCTGATCAATCTAAAAATTCATGTTATATTCATCTTCTATGGCACTAGTTGGCCACTTCGTTGCAGATTCCAATTCTACAGTCTCACCACTGAGCTGCTGCTCAGCTTCCTCCTTGGACAGATTGGCTTCTGTCAACTCCTCTGTTGGCATATATTCAACTTTCTCTAGATGGTCCTCATGTTGGCATCCTGTCTCCCTTTTCATGACTACATCTTGGCAGTCCTTTTCTAGTTCTATATTGTTCAACCAATCCTCCAACATCTTCAGCTCTTGCTTCCATTGAGTGAGCAATTCATCTGAATAATATTTTTTTTTGTTGGGGTAGACATCAATGTCTACTTATCCTCCTCCTCTTTGACAATCTTTGTTGGTTGTCTTTCCTCTACTACACTTGCATCACAGACACAGTTAAAATTAAAATCATTTGGCACCATGGCCTCCTTCTTGGATTCCCGTTGCATTATTTCCTCATGTGCAACACTTGCATTAGCCTCTGTTGGACTAATTGGAAGGAATATATATGAATTCCCCCAAAAATTAGAACACTCCTCTAATCCCCTTTTGTCAACACCCCTTGCTGATATGAAGTCACCTCTAAGCTTCTGAGACTTTCATACAGTCTCATTTTACTTCCCTTTCCCACCTGGAAATCTATGATTTCACCCCTATCCTCCTAATAGTCTATGAGATCTCCATATGATCTCATCTCATTGCCCACCTGAAAATATGAATTTCCACTGCTATCCTCCTGACAGTCTATGAGGCCCTCAATTGATATCATCTCATTCCCCCCTAGAAATATGAATTTCCACTGTTGTCCTCCTGATAGTCTATGGGGTCCTCAATTGATCTAGTCTCATTGCCCCCCTGGAAATATGAATTTCCATTATTGTCCTCCTGACAGTCTATGAGATCCTCAATTGATCTCATTTAATTTCCCACCTCACGATTTGAAAATTCATCTTTGCCCTCCTGGCAGTTTATGAGACCTTTAACTGATCTTGCCTCCTCCTCATCACTGAGGTTCCTCCCAATCTCTGGTTCACAGATGTGGATCACTTTCTCCTCTATGCCACTGAGGTTTTCAACATGCCTCAACCACTTCCTCATTACTTATTATTGCCTTATGGACAACAACTTTTGGACATGCCACTTCGATTTCCTCTTCAAAGGCCATTCATATGTCCAATGTACCTTTGTCTCCTGCTACATATTCAATGTCAGTTGTTCCATTATTGATATTAAATTAATGAGCTCCTTGTCAATTTATGATTTACTTTTCTACTGGTGATCCTTTCCTTGACCACATCCATGGCCTTCCGTAGCCATTTTCACCCTCTGCATGCCCTCTTGGAAATTCTGTGGATTACTCTACCATCGAGATCATATCCAACTTCTCCCACAACTCACCTGGTTGTTCAATTTGTTGCTACACACTTGGAACAATATTTACATAGCATTAATACTATCTTCCCCTTAACCTATAGTCTACAAGTGAACTTCGTCTTCTGATACCATTTGATATTATCAGATTATCTCTTTTCACCTTCTCACCTTTTCCAACGATCTACAGACAAATTTTAAGTTCTTGATACTACTTGATGTTGTCAGGCGATCTTCTCTTTCCTTTTCCTTCTGTCTGGAAGAAAACATTCTCGGTATGATACCACTTGATGCAGACCCCCCCCCTTCTCTCCTCGGGGATGCTCGACCTCATGGTCTAGAATCACTCAAATCAAGGAGTCATATCGACTCTTCAGGCCTTTACTAGACCCCAATCAATCTACACAGGTCCCCTTTCCTTCAAAGTGCAGGTTCTGTCAAACCCGCGGGCTCTTTCCTAGCATCTTTGAAGAACTTAAATATCATACACTAGCTCCCTTCGCTAGGTCCTTTCCTTCACATGTGACCTCAGGATATGAACTCACATAAGAACGTGATTGCAGGGAAACCAAGAGTGGTTTGATACCACACCACTTTTCTCCCCACAATTCACTACCAATTTCCACGTATCCCTTTGGCAATACCGTGGTTTTGATTACAGCTCACTCTAGGATTTTTAAAGTCCGAGCACTTTCTATCCTTGCAATTAAGTGCGACCATCGATATTATGATCTCGAGAAGTCCTTCTTGACTGACGACTGAGATTTGACTCCTTTCCTTCCTCCTCTCCAGAGCACACTCTCTTAGATTTCCACGATCTATCGACGTGTGTCCCTTTCAAATCAACGGTTGTGATTTGCTTCGGAAATTCAGGCTTCGGGAGTTTCAAAATCTCAACCCTTTCTTCCTCTCAAATGAAAATCTTTCGAAGTGGAAGATCTGCTAACACATGTACTCAAAAAACAAATGGCTCAGGTGAACTTTGACTCTCCGATCCCTCACACTCATATCCAATGGCTGGGATCTGTTCTCCTCCTCGTTGCATTCCTTTTTCGTCCTGGATCCTGATTTGACGGTCCAAATATCTTCCTACAGCTGATATGATGGTTGTTGTCTCTCCTCCTCCTGATATTCTTTGTTCTCCCGGACTTGGGAAATTTTGTAAGTTTTCAGAGGTTGTGGCCTTTGAACCTTCTCCTGCGAACCCTACTATATTGGGTCTTGTCTTTGCTATTCCTCCTGATATTTGACAATGAAATATGACCTTGGATCTGGCAGACACTTGCACTCTGTGTGAAAATTTCCCTACTCCTCCTGATCTTGTGAACTTTAAATAAATTCACTTCTCAGCGCACTCCTTGCATTTTCTCTCTTGATATTTTTCCTACTCAAGTTCTAAGATTTCAGTCCCTTTATTCCTTAAGGGATTCCTGTTCCTTTTCGGATTTTTTTTTTCAATGAACACTTGCAGAGATTTACAGAGTGTTCAACAACTTTGGGAGTACCTTCCTTTGATACTATTCATTTTGAACTCGACAAAGAGTTATTTTGTGCATGCTTGCACCTGCTCAATTCTCACTTGGCAGATCTCTATAGAGTTCTCAGTGACTATGTCTCTTTGTGCTTCCTCTGCACAATTTCTCCTCTAAGGTATTCAACAACCTAGAGGCTTCCCATGAGTTGTTATCACTTTGGTGTGCCCCCCTGGCGCGTTCTTTTCTGACTCCATAGAGTTCATATGCGCACTCCTTTCGTTGGCTACATAACCTCTAATGTTTTGTTGTGCACTCCTTGCACAGCCTAAGAACCCAGAACAATATTTAAAACTTAACAAAGATAGAGAAATATATCTTCCTACTGTAGATAAAATCTATCATACATCTACAACATACATAAACACACATATGACATTCATAAAACACACACAAACACATAAAGAATTACATGCAGGAAAAACTTCTTTTTTCATTAACATGAATGTCTGATTACAATATGTGCAGGCTGGGCTGTAACAGAGTATCAACTCTCTCAACCTCCCTCAAAGAACTATTCTATCTCCTATTTCCTCCTCTGAGGATTTATAACTAACTTGTAGCTACGTCCTATTCAATAACAATACTCCTCTAGCAACCTCATTTGGGCATACAATACTTTTACTTATACAAGAGGGTTCCTAGGGTTCCCCCCAACTATCTATATTCCCGAAGAAAAAACTTACAACTACTTATGTTTCGTTACATTAAAGTCTAGGAATGAAACTCCCAGATCACTCATTATCATTCAATCCCAAGCATTTTGATCTTCTTCATTTTCAATCAGTTCAAGAAAGATTTGCAGGAAACGCTAGTGTTTCATATTCCAAAATGATTCAAAGGTGCGCTAAGGCGCCGCGTTGTCTCTCCATGTGTGCTTGCTGATGATGCTCCTGCATCACGATGGGTACCCAAGGATCTTCCTGAAATAAACACTGATTTTTTTGTCAACGAAAGGATATACCATATTGCTCCATCATCATTACATGGTTTGGGGATATTTTCCATGGATGGAATAAAGTTCTGTTATGGTGGATTAACTAAATTGATGGACTATGTGAGACCTTGTTACATCTATAAATATTGGATATGGCTAGTCCAATATACAAAAAATATGTGAAGATATGGCGTGGCTGCAAATTATATACAGCTAAAAGACAAGGATTAAAATAAAGGAGAAACTATGTATATTGATGGAAGGCCAAAAGGAGTGGGGAATATTACAGGGTTTATAAACAATACAAAACCCACGACCATAAATAAGAAACCCAATTGTGTATTTGAGGGCTGTGAAGGAAATCATTTATTCATATGTGTAATAAAATCAATAGCTACAGGGGAAGAGTTGTTGATTGATTAAAATTTGAATTGATTAGATACAAAAGTTGCTATTATGGGGGCGATATGTATACTATTTTACCCAACATGTAATAAATGAATCTTATATTTTATGATTTTAATTATGTTCTTTATTCACTCTTTACTTTGATGTTTTTAGCATGCCATGTTTTTGTCCCATGCATATTCATGAACTAACTTTATTTCTCATACATTTTAATTTATTATATTTTTTCTAATTCTAATATACGCTTGTCCCAGGGTGATAGGGGGAAGGAAACAACCTCAGAGTAGTCCATAAATCCTCCTGAGGACGTGCGTACTGCAGAATACATTTTTTCCTCCACGAACCCAAAGCAAACAATAAGGAAGATTGTGATAAAAGCAAACAAGGAACTCCATTATTTGATTCAGATTCGGCCACAGACAAATGAGATAAAATCAATAATTAATGCCTTGATGGAAAGAATTGATCTATATGGGGTAAGAAAGATATTTAATTATCCAATTTTTTATTTATTTTGGATTTCAATTTATATACTCTTACAAGTCCTTCATTAAAAACTCTTTATTTTTACAAGAGGTTTTGTGGAGTTTTTATCCCTAGTATGTGCCTACAAAGGTCGGTGTTGGTACCAACACCATTGCTACATCGACATAACATCATACGGGAACATCCCCAGGGTCGGTGTTGATGTCGATACTACACCAGTCTCTCATAACGATACACCCCCAAGGGTCGATGTTAGTACTACAATACCTGACCCTCACCAACACATGCCACAATCTGCACAGGATGATGTGGACGCAAAACATGGCATTGCACATTCTGAAGCATTTTTTCCTGGATCTTCCCAAGTCACTAGCATGGGAACACTATCTATTGCATTTTTGGTATATAATGAGCTCATCCCTATGAAAATATAGAAGGTTCTAGGTATTTAATATGTTCTTTAATTGTTATGTGCATTAATCTATTTGAAATTTACATATAATGTGTGATATTTATTTTAAACTAACGATAATATCATTTTGCAGGGAACGATACATTTTATAGACACATGGATGACCTTTTCTTGGATAAATTTGGGCCCACCATATGCACAAGGTGGAATTCCCAAATTTTGAAGTTAAAATATGAGTTCATTAAGAAGTTGGTTGGCATGTTCAGTGAGGGTACCTTCAATAAATATGGAGTCTCAAAAACAAGCACACATTTAAAATATCTGTGGGACCAATATAAGGTTCATCTGCAAAAGAATCCCAAGTATGAGAATCCTCTAATGATTCCTGAGAGGGAGTGGAAGGCCTTACAGGATGACGCAAAGAAGAAGATGCCCAGAAAAGAAGGAAAGACACCACCGTGCTCATGAAGGTATGAGACACTACTAATAATTTAATTATGATTCTTTATCGTCATTGCGACATCTAATTATGTATTTGAAACTTTTAAATACAGGCTCCCAGACACATCCAAAGCCATGAAGGCCAGGATAGAAAATCATGGGCAACACAGACTTGGCCCAGGTGGTTACTCAAAATTGGTCATACAAATTGTAAGTATAAAAAAAAAATTGGATCCAAATAGTATATTGTTAACAATTTTAATTTAGTTGTACATAAGAAGTTCGTGTTCTTATGAAAAATTGTAGGGAATGGAGTAAAAGGAATCTCCAACACAGGAAGAACTCAATATTTCTTTCAAGCACGACTTTAAATCCATGGTTGAACATAGAAAAAGCTTGGGGAAAACACAACCTTCTAGCACTCAAATCGACACCTGGGTAAATAAAATCAACGAAGATTATTTATAGTTTATTACTTGTACAATATATTGATTATTATTTTTGTCCATAAAGTATTGTGTTTGTCTATTTTAAGAATGAAACCAACGTAGAAACAAGTGTCCCCACTAGTGGAATGCAATCTACTGACGGTGGAGTGCAACCCAATGAAAGCGGTGTGAATTTCGGTACTGGAGGTACTTCATGTGCTATAAAAATTTTAGTATGGATTACACTTAAAATTATTTAATTACAAATGGTGTATTAATTAAAACCTTTTCTGTTTCAATTCCAAAGCATGTAGAGGATGAGGCTAGACATGTGGGACAATTGGTTTAGATTGATGGAAAGTTGGTTTAGACAATTGGTTTTCATTGATTTCAACCTCTAGATAATGATGTTGGAGATTGATGTCAACCCTTAGAGATTGATTTCAACCCTTGGAGAAGTTCGGTAGTGAATTCTGGTAGCACAAAGGTATGGGTAAGGGAACCAAGTTTGTTTGAGGTATAAAGGAACAAAGATCAGCGAATATGAAGGAAAAACTATTCTAAATGGATAGTACATGTCATGCCATTTCTGGTGATATGTGGTACGTCACGTAGTTTCTCACGATTGAGGAGATATGGCTTTGTGAAGATGGAGAACCCTCACGAGTTATTTTAGAGGCTCCTAGAAGAAGTGTACTAGTGAAATTGATGGTAACTAGGATTTAATCATGGGTAAAGTTGTTGCATTAAGAAATTAATTAAAAAATAAATTAGTTGCAATAAGAATTTGTGAGTTTGATAATTATGGAAAAGTGTTTGCGAAGAGAAATGATTTAAATAATAAAGTGGTCAAAGTGGTTGCAACAAGAAAGTAGTTAAGGGTAAAGAAGTTATGATTTGACTAATTAAGGAATTGTTAGTTGCAATAAGAAAGTGGTTAGCCCTAAAATGTCGAGAAAGGGGTAAACCAATTACAAGAAAACTTCTAGAGGAAGGCACTCAACAAGTATAAATAAGAGAGAAAGGGACTCCTATGAGCACCTACCTACCTATTGAACATTATTGAATATCCATTTTGTGAAAGGTTATTTGCAAGTATACATTGAAAAATATGAGAAAGCATAGGTCTAAGGCAACGAAGGTTGGAAGGATAAATTTTTTTGGAGTAGCAGAGAGTGAGACGGTTCCATGTTTTTTGAGATTATCCACGAGATGTAGAGAAGTTAGTGTGCGGACATCCAGGTGACATAGTGGAGGAAAGAACGAATACCCGTGATATGTTGAAAGGGAAATAAAATATCTGTAGAAAGGGAAAGGAGGAATATGCTTGTTCTAGGTTACAATATCTGAGGAAAGACTACAAGTATGTTTGTCAGAGATCAGATACAACAGGGATACTACAGAGTTAAAGGTATGTTCATGGTTATGTTTTGAGATTGTATCTTAGTGGTGTTGTGGAGCATGCTTGAGGCATGACTTGGTGAGGTTTGGTATATTCCCTCTTGGATGTATGTTATCTATTGTAGAGTATGATTTGAGGAATATCTGTTGACGCACATTGAAGGTGCACTTAGCTTGGTTTTATTGACATATATCGTGGTGCATTGTGAGAGGAATTTGTTAGTAGTATTGGTATATGATTGGCTTATGAGTGGTACATGATTTAGGCCATGTAACAATGATATTACAACACATGGTTTGATGTAAGGGATTATGGTATTTGGTTATGGACAATGTGATGTATTTCTAGAGAACTCTTGATGGTTATATTAGTATACGTCTTTGGTATATGGTTGAGGTACATCTTGGGTACACATTGGGATATATAGTTGATGATGTTGGTATATCTTGATGAGTCATAGTTGATGTGTAGTTGAATCATGATTGGTACATTCTTGGTACATTGTTGAAGGAAATTGTTGGTAGCATTATTGGCACTTGATTTATGGATGATGTGGAATAGTACATCTAGTTGATGTGTGATTAGTCTTGGTTGATGCACATATTGGGGATATTGTGCATATGGTTGAGTGGTTTTGGTAAGTATATCTGATTTGGTTGATAAGATTATGGTGAAAAGTATTGAGTATCAGGTTTATAGTGACAGATTGACATAAGAAGAGACAGTGACAATGAAAATGGGTGAGTTTGTGGTAGTCCATGAGTTGCAGTAAGGATATATGCTGACATACAGGTCATGGATCTGAAGGAAAAATTTGAAGAAGGTTGGTATAGGTTGTGAGAGAGTGTTGGTATAGGTTGAAAGTAACATAGTGACAATGGCAGTGATTGATTCAATGCAGTGGCAAGTTGTATACATTTGGAATTTATATTTCAGGGCGGTTGGATGGGGCAAGGAAAGGGGTTTGTAGCCTCCTTTCAGTTGGTGTCGTATAATCAGGGAGTTGGAGCTTCCTTTAGTTTGGATCCTGTGAAATAGGTGGTTGTAGCCACATTTCAGTTGGAGCAAAAGAACTCAGGGGGTTGGAGCCTCCTTCTGGTTGGAGCCAAAGAATTAGGGAGTTGAAGCCTAAGAAATTAGGGGGTTGGAGCCTCCTTCTAGTTGGAGCCAAAGAATTGGAAGTTGGTGCTTCCTTGAATGTAATTATTGACATATAAGAAAATCATTCAGTGGTTTTTTCTCGCATTGGGTTTCCATGTAAATATTGGTGTATTGTGTGGATGTGTTTATTATTTTTTATTATGCATTGATGGATTTTAATGTTTATGATATCATAATATATTGATGATAAATTGATGAACATGGTTGAATAAGTTAAATGAATACAAAATGTGGTTAAAAGTAGTACAAAATTTTCATTATTGATTCACTCCCCTCTCAGTAATCCAACAAGACAAGAGGATGGATATATGGCCACATCCCAAACTATTTCACTTTCCTATGCTACTCAAGAAGGTAAAGATAACTCTAATTCACTTTTTATTAATGAAATACTTGTATTAATAATAACTTCAAATATCAATTTAATGTTTCTTTCTTATTGCAGCTGGTGATCCACGACCCTCCTTGTAATAGCCTCGATGTCGTGAGTACACGACCAGGTCATCATTGAGGCATGCAGAGGCCAAAACAACTGAAGGGGATGAAGGATCCGATGAAATCCTTTCTCAATTCATGTCAAAAAAGGAAACTGAAAAAGAAATGATTGTACTAGCTATATAATACAAAACATCATGTAACATATTCTAAAAACATATTTTTGATGAAAAAAATTATTGAGATGAATCATTTTGTTTCTATGATTAATGAATGAATGTTATATGTTAATGAATCATTGTTATATTTTTCTTTATGAACATATGTTAATGAATGACTACTATATGTTTCTTTATGTTTCTTGTAGATAGATTGGTTATTGGGGAATTGAAAGTGATGTGGGTGGGGGGGGGAGGGACATAATATCTTCCACCTTCACATGGTTGGCCCTGTTCAGTAGAGAATAAATTAGGATTTGGATAATCTTGGAGGAATCCTCCCTAAATCCAATAGAGAAACAATGAAGTCAACGTTGACTTCGTTGTTTCTCTGTCAAAACGAGGGAGGTTTGCTCCAAGATTATACTACTCCAATAAATTCTTCTTGAAACCAAGAGGATCCCATTCAGGTATTCATGCACTCAAGTCTTTTTAATTATTATTTAGTCATAAAAATGTTTGTTAATTTATTTTATTATTTTGTTGATTCTTTGTGTGATGGTTAAATTTCTAGAACATCTACTGGAGGAGATCTATTCGAGAAACATTAAATGAATGTCATACAACCATCAAATATCCTGGTAGTTGATATGTTATTCCATTTCTAATTTCAATTTATTTGTATGATTCAAATGATGATTTTTATTGTGATTATGGTTCTTGTCACTCACATGCATTCCTTTTCTAGTCCTTACTTCCCATAACTATTTCATATCTTTATTGTCACAAAACTTTGGTTGTTTGGTGATTTTCATAGTGATTTTTAAAAATCTAGGATACCTCCCAAAATATAAACACTTGCTTCCAAATAGTAAAGGTTTTCATTAGTTCCCAATTGATATCACTTAATATTCTTTTCTTTATTGAACAAGTGCCCAAGGTTATAATAGAGATGCCTACCAAACCCAAAAGAAATTATAAGGAAATGTAGACATCACTTCTACATGGATTCCTCATATACAGAGGCCAATTGTCTACATAAATAAAATAAAATGAATTTATCCAGAACATACTAGGGGAAAAGGGAATGGTGCATTGGAGAGCCATAAATCCTAATCTAACAATATTTTTCACCCCCAAAGTAATATACTTTTCCATCTAGAAAAATAATCGCATCCTCGGTAATGTGGATAGAGGTATGACGTGTGATGTATATTCTCATTTTAAATATAATTTTATGTCTAACCCTATAAAAAATTCCATACTTGTTTTCCTTTGTGAGGTTATGATATTGGAATTTCACTAGATTTTGTTCATGCTTCACTTTCCTGGATTTTGGAAGCCCTAAGTACTAATTCTAGAAACATAACACAGTTGACAAGAAAGAAAAGGAATGGAAGTTTTTAGTTTCGTGGAAATTCCTAAGTGGATGGTCCACAAAATTTGATATGACAACCCTAAATCAAATATTGTAGTTTTTTCCTCCTTAGTGAGATAATTGATTATAAAGAATAATTTGCTTGAGAACCTAGTAGTGGTTTCTTTCCCCCAATTTTACATAACATCCAAACCAAATCTTTATATGGGAAAGATAATGTCTCTAGGTCATATGTGGGGGTAAAATCTCTCTCTCTCTCTCTCTCTCTCTC
>ML779777.1:292206-323935 GCA_009831015.1 Picea engelmannii | reverse complement strand
TTGCATGTTTCCATGATAGGGGGTTTAAAATTCGCTCATGAATTTCTATGAGGGGGATTTCAATCCATCCCCGTAAGTAGCTATGAGTAGGATTTCAAGATACCTCTATACTTTTCTATGGGGTATTTTCAAACCACACCTATAATATGTTTTGAGGGGGGTTTCAAACCACCCCCATAAGCTTCTATGAGGGATGTTTAAAACCTCCCCTATACCAACTTGATATGGGGGAGGTTTCAAATTGCCCTCGCAAACTACTATGAGGGGGGTTTCAAACTGTCTCAATACCTTACTATAAGGGGGGTTTAAAATTTCCCCTATAAGCTTATATGAGGGAGGTTTCAAACCACCCCTATAAGTTTCTATGAGGGGGGTTTTAGACTACCCATTAAATTTCTATGAGGGAGTTTTTATACCACGATTTCTCTCTGTCTCTCTCTCTCTCTCTCTCTCTCTCTCTGTGGGGAAGATGGGATTAAGAGGGAGATCTCTACTCCATACAATCACCATCAAAATGGTGTGGTAGAAATAAAGAAATGAACCATAATATAAGAAGTGAAGTCCATGCTTCATTATAAAAACTTATCGAAACATATATGGGAAGACACAATGAGGACTGTAGTGTATGTGTAGAATAGAACACCCCATCGTGTTCTTGGGAGTAATACTCTAGAATAAATGTTCACAGGAGAGAAGTTATAAGTCAACCACCTAAGAATATTCATCTGTCTAGTATATGTACATGTTCCCAAGGAAAAAATATCCAAATTGGACCCTTCAGGAAGGAAGGGCATATTTGTTGGTTACAGTGAAACATAGAAGGCTTACAGAGTCTACATCCTTGGTCACAAACATGTTGAGATTAGTAGAATTGTTAGCTTTGATGAGGATGCAACATTAAAAAATTCAATGAAGTGTCATACATATGAAGACCACGATGAAGAAATGGTAGCTCCAAGAGTTGTAGACATGAGAAATGATATTGTACCAGAAGAAAATGATATAGAATATCATGACATGGCCGAGCCACAAAGACCCATAGATCCACCTAAAGTAAAGAAGAGGCCATCTTGGGCCCGTGATATTATACAAGATGCAGAAAAATACAGTGCTCCAGAAGGAACTTACATAGAAAGAAAGAAACCAAAACCTTATTCTAGTTATGTGGGACTCCTTAGTGATATTATTGATACATGACCTACATGTTATGAAAAGGCTACAGAAAAGAAGGAATGGAAGGATACCATGATTGAAGAGTACCAATCCATTTTGAAAAATGATGTTTGGGATGTGGTTCCAAGAGCACGTGAGAAATTAGTTGTAAGCTCAAAATGTATTTACAAAATAAAGCATGCATCAAATGGAAGTGTTGAAAAGTACAAGGCAAGGTTAGTGGTGCGTGGATTCTCCCAGAAAGAAGGAATTGATTATGAGGAGAATTTTTCTTTTGTAGTGAGATTCACTTCCATTAGGATTGTGCTTGTGATAGTTGTAGTAAATAAATGGAAGATACACCAAATGGATGTGAAGACAACTTTCCCAAATAGTGAGATATAAGAGGAAGTGTATGTGGAGCAGCCACAAGGTTTTGAGACACATAACATACATTCACATGTGTGTAGACTAAAGAAATCCTTGTATGGTTTGAAGCAAGCCCTTAGGGCTTGGTATGAGAGAATGGATAACTTCCTGATGAGTTTGGGCTTTACCAAGAGTAAAGTAGATCCCAACCTGTACTACAAGGTTGAGGATGGAATTCTAGTAATACTATTGCTATACGTAGATGACTTGTGTATGGAAGGAGAAGAGAAGTCCATTGCTAAGAGAAAAAGGATTATTTACACAGAATTCGAGATGAAAGATATAGGAATAATGCACTAGCTACTTCCTATGTCCAGAGGTATGGAAAAGACAAAATGAGATTTCCCTAAACTAAGGAAAATATACAATAGAGATTCTGAAGAGGTTCGATATGATGGATTGCAAGGCCATGCCTACGCCCATGGTAACAAATATGAAGTTTCTAAGTGATACATCTTTAGAAATAGTGGATGTCACATTTTATAGATATATGATCAGATCACTGATGTATTTGAAAAAAACAAGACCAGACATATGTTTTGCGGTGAACACCTTGAGTTAGTATATGGTTGAGTCTAGACATGTTTACCTAGTTGTAAAAAAACACGTATTAAGGTACGTAAAGGGTATAATTGATTATGGTCTCAAATATGTCTCAGATCAGGAGATAAGACTACATGGATATGTTGATTCATATTGGGTCGATAGTGTACTATATCAGAAAAGTACATTTGGGTGTTGATTCAGTCTAGGATCAATTGTGATTGCATGGTTCAGTAGGAAGAAAACCAATGTAGCACTCAGTACGGTCGAAGAAGAATATATTGAAATTTTCTCAACTAGAAAAGAAGTAGCATGGCTTAGAAAGTTTCTTGCAGGGATATTTGATCTTGAATTAGAGGCTACTTGCATTTTACATGACAACCATAGTTGTATGAAGTTGTCAGAGAACCATGTGTTTCATGACAAGTCAAAACACATTGAGATCAAAGACCACTATGTCCGGGACATGGTACAGAAGGGAGTAGTAAGACTCTAGTATATTTCCACCAATGAACAGGTAGCAAATGTGTTGACTAATCCCATATCCAGAGTTAAGTTTGAGTATTTCAAAGACAATCTTGGAGTGATCTGGAAAGACTTCTTCAATAGTGAGAAGTGATTATTTTCTCTAGTAGTGAGATGTGATACCCAGTAGAGGGAAGTGATGAGATCCCCAGTAGAGGGAGATACTCCAGCACAGGTTGGTACTCCAACGTAGGATGGTACGCTACCCCAGCACAGATTGGTACTCCAATGCAGGCTGGTGCACTACCCCGACATAGGCTGTTACTCCAATGCAAGTAGGTACACTACCCCAGTGCAGGTTGGTACTCCAACGTAGGCTAGTACGTTACCCAAACATAGGTTGGTTCTAAAAAACAAGTTGTTATGTTACCCCAGTGCAATTTGATACTCCAACATAGGCTGGTATGCTACCCCAACATAGGTTGGTACTCCAACGCGGGATGGTATGCTACCCCAATGTAGGTTTTTACTCCAACACAGATTGGTATGTTACTCCAGTATGAAAGGCTGGTGAAAATGAAAAACTTTTTATGATATATATATTCATGAAAATTAACAAGACAATGGCCGAAGTGTATAGACATGTAGAAGAAGATTGTTTGTGAAGAATACATTCCTAGATAAGAGGGAGTGTTGAAGAATGTGTAGTTGTGGAAGATATTCTCCTATTGTATTTGATCATGCAAAAACCTAAAAGAATATTATCATGTTGTATTGGTAAAGTCGTCCCATTATGGTATTTACTGTAAAATAAAGTTAAACTTTCAAGTCGGCCCGATTGTGTCTATTGTAAAATATAATTAAGAGACAATTGTCAAGTCGACCCTAGTAGTTAAAAGGGAAATTCATTTGTGTATAAACAGAGAGGCTAGATGCATCATTTATGCACTCATCTCACTCAAGGATAAGAGAGAGAAAGGTGTGCAAGTTTTGGAGAGAGAGGGAGATGCAACAAAGGACTATATTTTTTTTGTCTTGGCATTGTTCTTGGTTGAAGAATATATTTAGAAGAAGTTGTTGGGTTTTCTTTCCCTAGAGGGTTTCCTAGGACAATATTTGTGTCTATATTGTTTCTGTGATTGTCTCTCTTTCATTGATCTTGTATATGAAGTTAATGTGCTAAATAATTTTAATAAGAAAATATGAACTATAATTGTTAGATGCATGAGTAAATTCTCAATAGTACAACCATTGGATTTTGTCAAAATTCCAACAGTGCTTGTATAGATTTCCACACCAAACTCCCCTCATCAACACCATTTCTCCTTGTACCATTTTGAAAGTTACCTTTCCTAATAAAGTATTCACACCTACATCATCCAACTTATAGATATTAGGCTCTTGGTTATATTTGGAATGTGTATATTTAATCAACAATTTAACTCTTCCATGTCCTAAGATTTTGGCTGTCGAGTCATATACTAGGAATACATCACCACCATCATAATTTTATATTCATAGAACCAGTCCTTATGAGGATTCATATGAAATTATGAACTTGAGTCAATCAACCATACACCATGACATGCATGTGTACCTGTAGATGCCAGGTAAACATCACCTCCTTCTTCTATGGAGGTTTTCTCCTTTGTGGAAGAGGCATCATAAAATCCATTTTATTTATCAATCTTCTTAGACCTGCAATATTTCTTATAATTCCCATATTTACCACAATTCCAATATTTCCTCAAATATTTTCCTGAAGATTTAGATCTACCTCTAGATTTAGATTCACCCCATGAAGACTTATTTGTATTCATATCTTGGGGATGACCTCTTACAATTAAGCATTTGTTCTTTGACTATCCATGATTTTCCACCTCATCTCTTATGATAACAAGGATGCAAATACATCCTCATACTTCAATGTATATTGAGTGGTACTACCAATTGCTACAACCAGACTATCCCAGGAGTCTGACAAAAACCATAATAAGGTAATACACGTATCTTCTTTGGAAAGCTTAATATCAACAGAGACAAGTTGACTTACCAGAGTATTGAAGGCATTTAGATGCTTTGTCACAAAATATCTATCTTCCATCCTAATATGATACAACTTATTTCAAAGAAACAACTTGTTTACTAGGTACTTTGACTGATACAAATTCCCCAACTTTTCCCATAGTTCCCTGGCTATAGATTCTCTTGACACATTTAGTAACATCGAATCTTCTAGGCAGAGATGAATCATACTCCTTTATCTTCTATCCAACTTATCCCAATCTTATTTCGACATACCAATAGATTGAGTACTAGTAGTTTGTATACCATTAGATTATGTACTAGTAGGTTGTGTACCAATAGGTTTTGTACCAGGATCCACATTGATCCATTGTTCTTTGTCTACAAGAAGGTCCTCCATATTGAACTTCCATAGCTCAAAAATTTTACCATTTAACTTCTCAATATCGATTCTAGAACTACTTACCATTCTCTTTCAACACACAAATCACCACTGCAAATATCCCACTAAACCCATTTTTATCACAAACCCAAGATAAACTTGATCTATCAATATTGAGCCAAACCATCAACATTAAAGGCGTCCCCCTGAAGCCAAAAACGTGCTATGATAACACATGTTACATTTTAAACCTATGAAGTAAAGTAATTCATACAAATTCTTAAGAAAAACATAAATTAATCAATGGCTCATACACATAGTACACATAGATTTATGATAGAAACCTTTAACCGGGAGAAAACCAACCTTATCTGGTGCCGCACCTCTTAACTCTTCATTGTATTAATTTCAGCATTCATAATACACATATACAATATTTTAGGTATTATGCATCTACCAAAACCCTATCATCAAATATGATGCACCCCCCTTGCCCCCACACACATGCAAAGAATATAACACATTCCCAACAAGTTGTATACCTCAACCAACCTTTGGTTGTGGTGATAATCATAATACTTAACTAAAGTGGACACAAGACTTCTAAGTGGCCCCAATTGTATGTCAATGATCTTGACTTTTCTACTACATATTGAACACTAGGCCTAGGTAAATATGTTTTATACTTTCACCTCTAGGATGAACTTCTATGCCACTAGGCCAACTTTGTGTTCATTTAAGCAAGCATGAGAATTTGACTTAGGAGGCTCATTATAGTTGGACTGAAGGGCACTTTGTGTGGAGAATACAATGGAAATGTTGCAGAATTACTTCTACTAGATAAAGATCTAAGAGGACGTCAACAAGTATATTAGATCATGCATTATTTGTGTCATCACTAAAGCTTCCATCAAGAATCAAGGGTTGCACACTCCTATACCTACCCTGTATAGGCCCTAGGAGTTAGTTTCCATGGATTACGTGTCAGGCCTACCCTCAACTAAGCATGAAATGAATGTGTATTTGTTATCATTAATTGGTTCTATAATATGGCCATCTTGGCACCATGTAATATGAGTATGACAATAAAATCCACTACCATGATTTTCTTTGATCATGTTTGGGTTTATTTTGGCCTACCACATACCATTATTTGAGTTCATGATATTGATTTTTTGAATACTTTTTGGTATAGCCTATGATCAATTATGGACATCAAGATAATTAAATCATATACTTTCCACCACCAAACCAATGGACATATAGAGATAGTCAACATGATGATTATGCATACTATATCATAAACCTTTATCTAATGAATCCTTTCTGAAGAGGATCACTAGTGGATGGCTTGAAAATGATCTGGAGATTGTTAACAAGGGGGGAACCCCTGCTGAATGATTCATTCATGTGCTTATAAAAACAAATTCCCATGTATGAAAACCCTTAAGGTCATGCTTGAAAATCAACCTATGTTAGTGCATGACATGCTAAAAAAAGAGATCCCATGTATGAAAACCCTTAGTGACATGCTTGGGGGCACGTTTTGTAAAAATCATCCTATACCGGTGCATGACATGCTAAAAAAAAGGGTGCTTCATGGTTTCATGATGGTTATGTCAGGATCCTTCTAATCAAGTTTTTAATAAAGTCTTTTTGAGGATATGCAAGGGAGAAGAATGTTGTTCTTGCAACTCATGTTGTTGCAACTCTGATCACTACAACTCCTATTGTTGCAACTCTCATTGATGAAACTATGCAACTCTTGATGTTGACATATATCCTAGATATACCGTGAGGCCGAAACACCAACACGACGAATGTTGGATTACTGAGAGGGGGGGGGTGAATCAATAATAGATCAATTTAATCCCTTTTCACCATAAAATGCAAGTGTTATATCAATGTAGCATTATCATCCAATAGTTGCAGAGTAAATAAACATTGAACAAATGAGAAATCACACACATACACAGTACACCAGTGTTTTACGTGGAAACCCAAAGTGGGAGAAAACCACATAATGATTTTTATTATATGTCTTTAAGAATTACATTCATTGGAAGAACCAACTTTATTTGTTTTTTAGCTACAACTGGAAGGAGGCTCCAACCCCCTAGTTTCTTAGGCTACAACCCGAGTGAAGCTCGAACTCCCTAAGTCTTTGGCTACAAGTAGAAGGAGGCTACAACCCCCTATGTTCTCCGGCTACAACCAGAATGTGGCTACAACCACCTATCCTTGCCTCGTCCAACCACCCTAATGTATAAGTATAATGATGGAACCACTGTCACACTATCACTGTGAGATATATTTCTATAAACCTGTACCAATCAACTTGCACCAAACAACCTGTACCAATAACCTAAACCACACATCAACCTTTACCTAAACCTGTAATCAATTTGTACCATAAACAAGTGCATCAACCATGCACCAACCTGTACCAAACAACCTATAATCAACATGTACCATAAACAAGTGCATCAACCATGCACCAACCTGTACCATCAATGAGTGCATCAACCATGCACCAAACCTGTATGAATAACCTGTCACAACAACATGTCCAAACAACCTATCAAAACAACCTGTGTCATCAATATTATCAACCAAATCGGATCTACTCATCAAGATCAATCACCAAGACAACTCTCACAGATGTGCATCAACCAAGCATAACACAACAACTCATAATCATCACCAAGATCAATATGTGATTCTAATAATATATCAATATAAGTATTCTACATCATCCATAAACCATGTGTCAACAATACTACTAACAAGTGCCTCCAACCATGTACCAAGTATGTACCAATCATTTATCAACTACTCATCAACTATGACTCATAAAGATGTACCAACATCATCAACTATACACCTCATGTATGTGCCAACTCATCAACTACTTGTCTCAACCATGTACTCAACATGTAGCTCAACCAAAAGCCCTCATAAATTTCATCATCCAAATATGATTTGTAACTCTGCAATAGACCCGGTGTATATGATCACATACCTAAAAACCTTCCTTAACTTTAACAACAAGAGACTAGCATATTCATCAAACTTTACTTTAGTCTCACATGACTAGTTTTTGATTAGTCAACAACCCTAACTTGAAATAATCGTAACTATGTACCTGTAATGCATAAAGATCTGAAAATAGTACATAATTTTCATCAATTTGTTTTATACAATTCCTCCAGGTGTCACTACTTGGAACCTATCAGAAAATGACTTATAGAAAAAATGGCATACCTTGTTGAATTTTGGCTTATTCTAGAGAGCTAACTTGTAGAGCGTGCCCTGCACCGAATATTTGTTGTATGGATCTGAAAATTGTACACCGAATACTACAGACTGTACTATAACCAAAAAAAATGGTCTTATGAAATTTGGATATGTTATGAAGAAGTTATGACATTTTTACCCGAAACACCTATTTTAGATTAGTTTCCGGACTAGCCACAAACCCTATTTTCCATGGAGTGTAACTCCAACAATACAACGACCCACAAAATGAAATATTTACCATATATACTTGGATATGTTTCCACAATGGCCTCCCAATTTCACATTCTGAATCATTCTAGAAAAAAGGTTATTGCAAAAATGGTGAGATGACCTGTAAATAACATACCTTAGAAAACATCATCAAAAGAATTTATCCTCCCTTGAATTTCGACCTTCTTTACTTCACCTTACCTATGAAATTAGGCTTAGATATACTTTGGTTACATCAGTCACCTGTCGATATTCAATATTCTCAAGTGTGATTAAAATGATAGAGCCTTGCCTCTTATTTATACTTTCATGTAGCTTCCTCAAGGGGTTACCTTTTAACCATCTTAACCCACTTTCCTTATTTTAGGGTTAACCCACTTCTAATTTCTCTATTAAATTTATTATTTAAATAATTTATTTTGTATTAACTTTGAAGTATAGTATACTAACAACTTCACTTTATTATTTACCTTCTAAAATCTCTTAAACCACTTTGACTACTTCGACTTTTTGGGGCTTATAGATGACTCATGAGGGTTATCCAACTTCACATGGCCATAAATCTCTAACCGTGAGGAGTTATGTGATAGTCCAGATACCACTAGAAATGGAATGACATGTACTATCCATATAGAATAATATTACCTGCAAATATATCAAAACTCATACCATTATCCATAAAAAAAACTTGGGTTCATTACCCAAAGCTGGGTTCTCCAACTTCACATGGCCATAACTCTCTAACCATGAGGATTTATGTGACGTTACACATACCACTAGAAATGGAATGATATGTACTACCCATATAGAATATTATTACCATAAAATATATTAAAATTCATACCATTATACATAAAACAAACTCGGGTCCATTACCTAAACCTTTGTGCTACCAGAATTCACTATCGGACTTTCTCCAAGGGTTGAAATCAATCTAAAATATCACTCTCCAATGGTTGAAATCAATGAAAAACAAAAATCCATACCAAATGTCCATCAAACTAAGTGAATTGTATGGCAATCTCCCCCTTTGGCATTGATGGCAACACCAACATTGATGGAAACACTTAGTCATGATGACATTCATTCTTATACTCCTCATCAATGTTTCTATATCTCCCTCTTTGACATCAATGGAAAAGGGTATCTCCCTTTGGGGATGCTCCCCTTGACTGAACTTTGCTTGGGCTGCTCTCCTTATCTACATGCCTATGTTCTCTCTCTTGTTGGGTATGTGTTATATTCTTTGCATGTGTGTGTGTGTGGGTGCGTTAGATATGAAAATTGCATCTGACGATCCCTCTAGTAGTGGTCTGCGTGTCGTGTGCATTGGGCGCTTTCCTAGGGGAGCAGGTATGGCGCCCCCTGGTTATGCGCAGCATTCGGGGCAATGCCCCGAAATATTTTTTTGGGGCGGTTTTTGCTATTTTTAGTGGTTTTCTAAACTAATCCCATATTAAGGGATTATGGTTTTGGTATCTACGAAATACCTAAAAACATTGTATATATTGTATGGTGAATGGTAAAATTCGATATAATGAATATAAGAAAGGTTTTCCCGGATGAGGGTTTCCAGTATAAAATCTTTGTGTACTCTGTGTATGAGCCATTGATTAAATTCGGTTTTGCTTAAGAATCTATATGCATTTCTTTACTTCACAGGTTTAAAACTTACATGTGGTATCAGAGCTCATTTTTGGCTTTAGAGGGACGCCTTTGTTGTTGAGGGTTTGGCTTGGTCTTGACAGATCAAGTTTATCTTGGGTTTGTGATAAACCTAGGTTTAGTGGGAGATTTTGCAGTGGTGATTTGAGTGCATAAATAGGAATGGCGAGTTCTTATAGAATCGAGATAGAGAAGTTCAATGGTAAAAACTTTGAGCTATGGAAGCTGAAGATGGAGGACCTTCTTGTAGACAAAGAACAATGGATCGTTGTGGATCCTGGTACACCGTCGACTGGTACGCAGCCTACTGTCACACAGACGACTGGTACACAACCTACTAGTGCACAAACTACTAGTACACCACCTATTGGTATGTCAAAGGAAGATTGGGAGAAGTTGGGTAGAAGAGCAAGGAGTACTATTCGACTATGCCTGGAAGATTCGGTGTTGTTGAATGTCTCAGGAGAATCTACAACCAAGGAACTATGGGATAAGTTGGGAAATTTGTATCAATCAAAGTCCCTGGTAAACAAGTTGTTTCTTCGAAATAAGTTGTATCATCTTATGATGGAAGATGGAGATTCTGTGACAGAACATCTAAATGCCTTTAATACTCTGGTAAGTCAATTTGGCTCTGTTAATATTACGATTGTAGAAGAAGATAAGTGTATTAATTTGTTATGTTCTTTCCCATACTCTTGGGATAATCTGGTTGTAGCAATAGGTAGTACCACTCAATATACATTGAAGTATGAGGATGTAGTTCCATCCTTGTTATCTAAAGAGATGAGGCGAAAAAGCATGGATGGACACAACACAAATGATTTATTTGTAAGAGGGCATACCCAAGGCAGGAACCCTGGTAAGCCTTCGGGGTGGAGATCTAAATCTACAGGTAGATCTAAGTCTCTAGGAAAATTTTTGAGGAAATGTTGGAAGTGTGGTAAAATAGGGTGTTATAATAAAGATTTCAAGTCTAAGAAGGTTGAAAAACCAAAGGGATCTGATAGTACCTCTTTCACAGAGGAAAACACCTCCACTGAAGAAGGAGGTGATGTTTACCTAGCATCTACAAGTACACATGCAGACCATGATGTATGGTTGATCGACTCAGGTGCATCATACTATATGACTCCTCACAGGGAGTGGTTCTCTGAATATGAAAAATATGATGGTGGTGATGTATTCCTAGGAGATGACTCAACAAAAAAAATCTTGGGATGTGGAAGGGTTAAGTTTCTGCTAAAAGATGGAAGGATTAGAACACTCTCTGGGGTTTTGCACATTCCAAAACTTGCAAGGAGCCTAATATATATAAGCAAGTTGGATGATGCAGGAGTGGATACTTTATTTGGAAAGAACACTTGCAAGATGGTACGAGGGGCAATGGTGTTGATGAGGGGAGTTCGGTGTGGAACTTTGTACAAGTTGTTGGGAAGAACTTATACTAATGGGTGTAACAATTATGTTGTCCTTGAGAAGACAAATAAAGAAGATATGACCAATATCATCCCTGAAAATAAGACCATGTTGTGGCATCAAAGAATGGGGCATATTGGAGAAAAGGGCCTTCGAACACTACACAGTAAAGGCATGGTTGAAGGTATGTCTAATTGCACTCTGATTTTTTATTTATGTGAACATTTCATATATGGTAAATAGAATCGAGTAAGATTCCCATCTGGTGCTACAAGAGAAAACGGGATCTTAGAGTTGATACACAGTGATGTGTTTGGACCTGTTCCTGTTCCATCCCTAGGTAAACATGTGTATTATGTTTCATTCATAGATGATTTTTTAAGGAACACATGGATTTATAGCTTGGTTGGTAGCACAAGGTGAAGTGGAGAAATAAAAAGCTCAGTTAGTAGCAAAAGGTTATTCCCAGGTAGAGGGAATTGACTTTGGTGAGATTTTTTCTCCTGTTGCTAAGTTAACTTCTATTAGATTTCTTTTATCTATTGCTGCTGCTTTTGATCTTGAAGTGGAACATATGGATGTGAAGACAACATTCCTACATGGGGCTCTAGAAGAATAAATCTACATGAAACAACTAGAAGGATTTCTAGTGAAGGGAAAGAAAGAGTTGGTCTGTAAGCTAAAGAAGTCACTATATGGTCTGAAGCAATCACCTAGGATGTGGTACCAAAAGTTTGACACATACATCCTTGGATTGGGATTTGAAAGAAGCATGGCTGATCACTATGTATATTCCAAGCAGGTTGGTAATCACTTCATTTATGTAGTGTTGTATGTTGATGACATGTTGTTGGTAGGAAATAACATGGATGTTATCAAGGAAGTGAAATCACAACTATCCTCCAAATTTGACATGAAGGATCTCGGTGCTGCTAACTTCATTATGGGAATGGAGATTAAAAGAGATCGTGCAAATAGGAAAATCTGGTTGAATAAGAGAAAATATGTTCAGACAATATTGTAGAGGTTTAATATGTATGGAAGTAAACCGGTCAAGGGTCCTATTCCTATAGGTGTAAAGTTATCTGTAGATCAGTGTCCTAAGACACAGGAAGAAGAAGAGGACATGTCCCATGTTCTGTATGCTAGTGCAGCTGGCAGTTTGATGTATGCAATGGTCTGCACTAGACCAAACATTGCACATGCAGTGGGAGTTTTGAGCAGGTATATGTCAAAACCAGGGAAGGAGCATTGGACAACAGTAAAGAGGGTCTTCAGGTATCTGCGTGGCACTACCAGTTATGGATTGTGCTACCAAGGAAGACCAGAATTGGACAGAGTGTTGGACATACATGGATTTGTTGATGCAGACTGGGTTGGAGATCTGGATCACAAAATATCTACAAGTGGGTATGTGTTTAACCTATTTGTCGGAAAAATTAGTTGGATGAGAAAAAGACATGCTATAGTGGCACTCTCAACTACAGAAGCTGAATATATGGCAATCACTCATGCAGACAAGGAAGTAGTATGGTTACAAAGATTGTGTTCAGGTATTGGGTTGGTACAACAAGTAGTGAGATTAGATTGTGACATTCAGAGTGCAATATTCCTGGAAAAGAACCCAACTTATCATTCGAAGACAAAGAATATTAATGTTCAGTATCACTTTGTGAGAGACATGGTTGAAGAAAAGAAGGTGTTGATGAAAAAGGTTGACACTTTGAAGAATTTTGCAGATTCATTCACAAAGTCTGTGAGAACATAAAATTTCTCCTAGTGTAGAGTAACAATGGGCATTGCTGCCTTGGATTGTTGACTATATAATCCCCTGGACCCCTAGATGAAAAACAAAAACAAGTGGGAGAATGTTGGGTATGTGTAATATTCTTTGCATGTGTATGTGTGGGTGCATCAGATATGACAACTGCGTCTGATGATCTCTCTAGTAGTGTTCTATGTGTTGTGTGCATCAGGTGATTTCCTAGGGGGGGGGCAGGTGTTACACATGATTTTGGTCACTTTGGTGATGTCTCAACAGTGATGTATTCAGGCTCCCAACAAGGACTTTTTTCCTGATAAAAGTGGCTCTTGTCTTCTTCCAAAAACATATTTTTAAGATGAGTTCGCATGCTACCTATGGTATAGGGTGAGAGAATCCTTCATTCTCGCATGACACCCACACTTAGGGTGTGAACTATTCGTAGTCTTCTCCATAGATAGGGTGTGAACCTATTTTTAAGCTTGGAAAGGAGAAGAGGTCACAAAGGTTCTAGAAGGGGATCTTCTAGAAAGTGAGTTGGAATTCACATGGTTGTCATTCTACTGACTTCTCAGATTTGGTGGGATCATCCTCATCCATTTAACAATCTCTCCTTCTCCTATATATTGAAAGGTTTCTCATGGAAAAGGTTAAGCAAGATTGAATGAATAATTGGTGAAAGAATTGTGTCAAGAACCCTGCTTGGACAGAAGCTTCAAGGCACTATTTGGTCTATCAAGAGGAATTGGATATTCTTCATGAAAGTACATAGAAAGTGTGTGTGTTGGAACCAAGGTTCACTGAAAGGAATCTTGCAACATCAAGGAAATCAGGTTGTATCTTCTACTTTCATTTAATATAATACAGTGGCATGTCCCTTTCGCATAAAATCACTCTTATTTTATAGCATAACTCCTTGATCATATGCATAAGTTGAAATTGAATATACTTCACTATCTTCACTTTGGTTGGTTTGTGTTGTCTTGGACGTGATTCCACAAGATCACCAGAGCGAAGCGGGAACAACAGAGACCTAAGGAAGCGGTATCAAGGTATGTCACTTATTCCTTCTCTTTAGTAGATTCAATGACTACAACTTAGGGAAAGAGTCGTGTCGTGTCCTATTTTTTTCTAGATCCAGGTGGATCTAGGGAGATCTGTTAGTGTTCGCACCTACCGATTTGTCCGATAACAAAATTGGCGACTCCACTGGGGATACAACTGATTTTTGGTGGTTTTTCCTTGGCCATTTTCTCTTAGCTTATCATTTTTCATTCCCATCGATCTCTGAGTCTTGAGGATACCCTTATAGACTCCCTGGATCCAGAAGTTCCTTCAAAAATTTTATCTTTTTTCCAAAATTTCTTGATTTCAGGCCTTCTCGCACTGCACCCTTTTGTAGCCTACGAGAACCACTAGAGTGTGCATCCTGCAGTTCAGTTCAATGTGAACTTCTCGCACTCTGCCTGTGTCTAGCCTGTGAGAATCCTTGATTCTCACACTGTACCACACTTCCAGCCTGTGAACCCACTTGCAAATTTTTTGGATTAAGTCTTTTGTGCCCTCAGATGCCTAGATTTGTTTGTGTGTCTAGGAAGAACTTCTCTGGCTAGTGATTGAATGATTCTTGACTTTAAATCGCGAGAATGATTAATCTCCTCTTGATCATGTTTTCTCAATTTTTATCTCTTGACCTTTTCGCAACAAGGGTATAATCTCTGGTTTTGAAATCCGAGTGCTTGTTTGGTTGGGAGCCTTTGATTGGTTTAAAAGTTGAGATTAATTTCTCTTTTCAATTGTTTATTACTTGGAATTTTTTTACCCATATGCATTTGAAGAGATTGGTCTTGTCAGCTTGTTATTTTTGTCTTCATTGAAAGATTGGTTTGGGTTTTTGTTGTACATTTGCTTTTCATTGGTTGCTTGTTTTTTTAGTTCCACCTCTGTTGTTTGGTTTCTAGCAAAAAATTAAAGACATTTTCTTTTTTAAGCAAATTTGTATTCAAAAAATATTGTCATTCAAGTACTGAAAAAGAATCAATAGAGAATTTTCATTGTTCATGGTTGTTTGATATTACATTTCAAAGAAGATCATACGTTGTAGTTCACATTTCTCCAGAAAACTCCTCTCTCCCTCCTGTAAATAGGATTCGTCGAACAACAAATTTTGTATCATTCATTCTTATTTATGTGTTTTTGGGTCATAGTCTCACACAACATCGGTTTCATTTCCGTCTCCTTGTGAGTAACAATAACCTGTAATAATATTGTGCAATTTTAAAATTCAACTAGTAGCTTATTCTAGGACTCTTTTACACCAACATTAGCTAGGCTAGAGCTTTGGAATAGACAGTGAGACACACTCTCCAAAGCACAAAACATACAATAACATCTTGTGATAAGGAGTGTAAAATTCCATTTGCATCATTTTGTCCTGGGAATCCCTTCTCACACAAGGGTCAAACCCGAGGTCGCATTGAGATTGACATAGTTACTCACCCTGCTTTGCTAATATCAGTGTAGAGATTGCACGTATTATGGGGGTCACTTGAAGGTATACCCACAATGATGAATTGAAGCCTCTCAAGCTGATTTTGGGATATATACCCTGCCCTTGCATGTGGATTGGACTGTCGACTGTTCCCCCAGGCATTATTGTTGTTGGTGGTAACCTTAGTAGCTTATGTTCTTAGGGTCTTACACAAGGTGACTGTGAAGGGGCAAGTCTTCATGGTACCTGGAATCAACGTTGGCCAAACTCACTCGGGCTCCTTGGAGGGTATACCGACGATTATGCTTGGGAGATTGCACCAGGGTGTAAGTCTGTTAAGTAGGTCGTCAACGTAACTTTTCCACCCTAGCCCAACCCCTTCTTGTTTCATCGTCGCGACGTTGGATTTCATCACCGACTAGTGACTTCGGAATTGGAAGGTCTTGTTTGTTTGGTTTTGCTTCCTAGATTTTACTAGCGTATGTTGTTTGTTTACCCAAGTTGGCAATAGAATTTATTTCATAAGATTCTAACTCGATCACAATTGACCCTCCACGCCATTCACGTAGAATGCAAGGCCTATCCCCAGAAGATCTGGAAGGTTCTCAACCCTTTCCTACCAACCCACTGGAGGGCTCTCCTCAACAGAGTGAAGTCCAAGATGTCGCCACTCCACAAGTGGAAAGAACTAACTCTTTAGAATGGTTCCAAACTACTAATTCTCAAGAGGACTTCTGACTTCCTACCGAATCTGAGAGACGTATTGATCGAGTGAATTCTTCCGGAGATCTAGTTGTTCAATGTTCTGGATCACCAACTGGACCTTTCGTAGGACCTGAATGTCAAGATCCTTTTTGGACTATTGGAATTTTTAGACAGGATCTCTTTGGCTCAAGAGAAAGCGTTGATATCACTATCGCACCTAAGCTGCCCGAAATGTCTGATCCAGGCACAATACCTTTTACTACTGCCTATTATTTTCCTAGTACAAACACCCTGCCAACTAACCACATCTTGACTCTCCCTCTACAAACGGTCCATTACGCAATGGTCCCAGATACTAAAAATACTCACACCAGGATTACAACAGCTGGCCAAGCCCCCATTGGCACACCGCCTTCGCCCAGAAACACCCCACCACTTCCACTCGGATACCATGCATTGAATGCTTCTATTCTCGCTCCTACCCAAATCTCATCTGAGACTCCTGGTAGTTCCACTCCTTCTGGGCACCATATTCCCGGTTTCATCCTGATACTTCCTCCACCTCCTTTCAGAGGACATATTCCATCCTCTATCAGAGGCACTGATCCTAGTGGCACCATTCCGTCGTTCACACCAAATTACCAGATTCCTGTTGGTGGACAATTTCACCAAGGAGGCCAAACTCAACCCCCTTTTGCAGGACAAATCCCAATTAAGACGCAACCCCCGATTGGAGGGAAACCCCCACTGAACCCACCCTATGGACAAAACATACCTCCATCCTTGGCCCAGTATTGGAGTCATCTTATACAACATAATCCTCACTCGACTGGGGGGAAACAACCTCATGCTAGCTCCGTCATACCCCCTAGTACAGGCCAACCCTATCTAGGTACGTCTAATCCTATTTGGAGCTCGAATGCTCCACCCCACGCCCCTGTTCAAGGGTACAACCCTATGAATTACTCGCTTCCACACCAACAACTGAATCTGCCTGGATCTTCGCATTATATGAAAACTGCTTATGGTCCCACTGGTTTATCGATGAGACTTCCCCCCAAAAGTCACCAATACCCACATGTGAATAGACAATTACCTTTCTTAGCCACCCTGGACCTCCCAGATCTGTTGAGAATTTTAAATGATCTGATCCGTCACTCTCCTCAATGGCCCACCATACCGGCCAAACTACCATTCAATATACCTAAATTTGATGGTAAGCCAGGAGAGGACCCGAACAATCATGTAATGACTTTTCACCTCTCGTGCTCATCCAACTCCTTGATGGATGACTCTATTCGTTAATGCCTTTTTCAGCGAACCCTCACAGGTTCTATCGCAAAGTGGTATATAGAATTACCACGAGGCTTATTCACTGACTTCAACACCCTTGCTATGTCTTTCCTCACCCACTACCAGTTACTGATTCACTACAAAATGAGAACTGATATTTTGAGTTCTTTCAAACAAACTAAGGCCACCCATATCTTTGATCACATTCATGAGTGGCGATGGAGACGACGTCTCATCAAACTCGAACTTCCCGATCAGTTGCTGGCAGAGTGGTTCACGAAATCATTCATGAACGACATTGGTCGTGACATTGCCATGGGTGGATTGGTCACCTAAGAATAGGAAATTAGGCGTGCCCAATACCTAGACCTCGTTTAGTCACAAACGGGTACTCTTTACGACTTACTCCTTGATGTGCCTCATCCTTCTACTTCCGCTACTTCAACTACCCCTGCTTCTTCCCATGCAACCAATGGTGTGATTGACACTTTCCATGTCCAACCTCATTTTGTCCAAACCTCTAGCAACAACCCCAAACCCATTTCTTCTAATGTTCAAAATGCTTCGTCTCCTACCCCTCCCACTGACAAGAATTCTGAGGTAAATTTTGTTCAATCTACCCCCGCCGGCAAAAAAAAATCCAGAAAAGGAAAGGGTAAGAATAAGGAGGACATAAATAATTTGCAAACTGAGAAAACTAAAACACCACCTATTGACGATAGAGATAAGCACAAACCCCGATACCCTTGTATTATCTGCGGTGGTGATCACTACACTAAGGATTGTCCATGACGAGTCGAGGTTACTAAGTTCCTTTAAGGAACCATGAAACTCCCCACTCCAACCATTTTGTCACAACCCTTCCCGTCTCAACAACAGACCCAATTGGTCATTCATAACCAACCTTCCCCCCCCAATACATCCTATGTCTTAATGTGTACAGGAGATTCAAAGAAGAATGACATCACACTTACCACTCGAGCCAAAGATTATTCTTCCTCCAAAGAGAAGGTTGATGTGATACCTCCTTCATTGGTTCAACCATCTCCCATGACTCCACCTACCAATGGTCCTATTCATCTTGAATGATCGAACCTAGATACAGTTCTTTGCCCTCCTCCAAAGGGTGTTGTTCGAAAATTGGCTTTCAATACCCATGCACGTGCTGCCAAAAACTACAATATTGTCGAAGATCTGGCCCAAGCACTATCCGTGATGTTAAATCTCGAAGTCCTTCGGAGTTGTCCAATACAATGGAAGGCACTATTGAAATATATTGGTGGAATCGACCCTACGGATATGAATTTAATAATTTTTGACTTGGAAGATCACATTCCAAGATTACCCCCTCAACTTGCCTTCCAAATACAAGTTCTTGTCTCTGAAAAAAACATTTGTAGAACGGTCATTGATGAGGGTGCCTCGACTTGTGTCATGTCTATTACCTTCTGGAAAGCCATCGACTCTCCTCCTTTGACTGAATCCCACAACACGCTCAAAGCCTTCAATGGCTCTAGTTTTAAGCCTTATTGTGTCCTCCCTTCATTGCCTATTATGTTAGAAGGAAAAACGGTCCAAGTTAAAGTGGAGGTCTTTGACGCTCCTCTTGATTAAAACCTTCTACTCGGCCGTAGCTGGATTGATTCCACATGTGCAGTTGTGTCGACTCTTTTCCATGTCTCGTGTTTCCCACATCAAGGAAAAGTAGTGACCATCGACCAATTGGCCTTCTTCCACTCCGATACACGTACTGACAATGTACCGTTCATTGCAAAACCCCCCCGGATATGAGAATGTCAGTGTGGGTCTTACTAAAGATTCCTCGTTAATGGGTACTTTCCCCATACCACCACCCGATGTTCCACATCCATTTTTCGTCTCGATCAACATGATCTCCACCTCTGTTCACAGAACCCTTGCGTCTTATGACCCATGGATGGTACCCAACCCAGGCAATCATCTTCGATATGGCGAAGAAATGCCACTAAGTCTGGTTGAATCCGCTTATCAAGCCATTCAATCGAAAACCCTTTCGACCCCCTCTCTTGGTGATTTATCTCCAGATCCATTCCGCATCATTTTTCCCACGGATGAGATTATTATGTCTGTTATGTCCATGGAAGACACCCCTTGGGACAATGGACATCATCGTTCCATTCTCTTCCTGGAACAACACAACATCGAGGGTTACCAACGAATCTCGACCCATTGACCATTGTCATCATTTCTATCGTTCCCGAGTCTACACATGATCTATTCTACGAAGGGAAATTAAGTAACATCTCACCCACCATCCCCCTCAACATCTCCATAAAACCTGGAATTATCAAAAATGTGCATATCGGAGCTTTATGTTCCCATGAAGAAGTTGTCACCTACAAGTCTCTTTTCCAAGAATTTTGTGACATATTCACCTGGAGCTATGAAGAAATGTCGAGTATTTACCCCGACATTGTGATACATGAAGTTAAGACATGCCCATACGCTAAACCCATCCGGCAACGACTTTGTCCGGTCCACCCACGTAAAGAAGCCACTATCAAGATTGAAGTTGAGAAACTTCTTAAGGTTGGCTTCATTTACCCAGTGGCTCTAACTAACTGGGTTTCCAATCTTGTTCCAATCGACAAGAAACAAGGCATAATCTGCATGTGTGTTGATTATAAGGACATTAACAAAGTCTGTCCTAAAGACAACTTTCCTACCCCCTTCGTTGACCAGATCATCGACGATTTTGCTGGAAGAGGAATCTTCTCTCTGATGGATGGTTTCTCCGGATATAATCAAATTAATATCGTACTAGCAGATCAACACAAGACCACTTTTATTTGTCCTTGGGGCACTTTCCCCTATCATAAACTCCCTTTCGGTTTAAAGAATGTCGGTGGAACTTTTCAACGTGCTATGTCTTACGCCTTTTATGACATAAATCACATTGTGCAGGCATATCGCGATGACTTACCCGCTCATTCCATGCACCGTGTAGATCATCCAATACACCTCCGTGCCATTTTCCTTTGATGTCGTTTTTACCATATACGCTTGAATCCCCACAAATATGTTTTTTGCGTCGAATCCGGCTGACTTCTAGGCTTTATTGTTTCATGTCAATGGATCAGGGTAAATCCTTTGAAGGTTGAGGCGATTCTCAATATCCCTCCTCCTTCCTCGCTTTGCCAGTTACAAAGCTTGCAAGGGAAGGCAAAATTTCTCCATTGTTTCATCCCAAACTATGCTGAGATAACTCTTGGATTTACACGACTGCTCAATAAGGGTTCTGAGTTCATATGGGATACTACTGCCAACAAAGATTTTGAATCTTTGAAACTATCTTTGACACATACCCCACTACTCTCCCCTCCTGATTACAGTCGGGATTATTTCCTTTACCTCGCAACCTTAGACTATACCATCGCTATGGTTCTCGTCCAGGAGGATGATTCTCATGATGAAAATGTCATTTATTACTTGAGTAGGAGTCTCACGACTACCGAAACCAAGTATTTACATGTTAAAAAACTGGCCTTGGCATCCGTCCAAGCTATCCAACATTTCCGGTACTATATCCTCTCTCGCAAGACTACAGTAATTTCTAACTGCAACCCTATGCAACACATTCTTACACACCAATTGCTAGGGGGAAAATACTCCAAATGGATCGTAATACTCCATGAGTTTGACTTAGAATTTGAACACACTAAGTCCAAGAAATCCTTGGTGTTTTCCGAGTCGATATGCGACCTTCCCTACTCTGAGATGGAAAATGTAGCAGTCGATTTATTACTCGATGAATCCCTTTTCCTGATTAGTTCGAATGACCTTTGGTATAGAGATATCATCATATATCTCCAGACCCAAACTTTTCGGCCCAATTTTTCTATCACTCACCACTGTCGAATACGCTACCAAGCTCGTCAGTATATTATCCTCGGTGATACTCTTTATCGTTGTGGGATTGAATCCATTTTTCGACGCTACCTCACATTTGACAAAGCCGAGAAATCCCTAAATGACTGCCATTCTAGAGCCTGTGGTGGTCACATGTCTGGGTATGCTACTGCCCAGAAGATCTTATGAGTAGGATATTTTTGGCCTTCTTTATTCAATGATTGTATAATTGTCATCCAAAAATGCCATGCTTGCCAAACCTACGAAAATAAAATCCAATCACGCCCTGATCCTCTATACCCTGTGGTCTCTGTTGGTCCTTTTGCGAAATGGGGTATCGATTTCATGACATGTCACCCTCACTTGGTCAGGGGGCATGGATACATTATTGTAGCCATAGATTATTTTATGAAATGGGCCGAGGCGATGCCAACATTCAATAATACTAGAAATACTACAGTATTATTCATATTCAATCACATCATAGCTCGTTTTGGTGTTCCTCAGGCCATCGTTACTGATGACAGTAGCCACTTTAGAAAATTCATGATGTCCGAACTCACTGAAAAGTTGGGTCTTCGCCATGAAAACTTAACACCCTATTACCCACAAGCCAACAACCATGTCGAAGAAATAAACAAGGTCCTCATTACCATGCTTCGACGAATGATAGTGATTCACAAAACGAATTGGCACACAATGTTGTTTTTAGCATTGTGGGCTTACTAGACATCCGTTAAGTCTTCTACCAGGTTTACACCATTCCAGTTAGTTTATGGTCTAGAAGCAATCTTGTCGATTGAATGTGAGATACCCTCCCTAAAACCAGTCGTCGAACTTCTCCCGAACACTTTTGCTGAAGAAGAACGTCTGTTGTATCTTATGCAATTAGACGAAACCCATCGTGATGCCACCCTAGTTATAGAAGCCCAGAAGAAATGTTTCAAAGCCCAATACGACAAACATGTCAGACCACGCGTTTTCTCTGAAGGTGATATTGTTCTTCTATACAAACAAGATCGGGATATGCTAGGAGCTGGAAAATTTGAAGCTATGTGGTGAGGTCCTTATATCGTCAGATGAGTTTTGGAGAAAGGAGATTACGAGTTGGTAGACTATGATGGTATCTCGAGTGAACCCAGAAATGGGTTGTACTTAAATAAATAATATGCCTAAGATCACCTGTGCATGAGTGCTTGTATTTTATTGTATCATACTTCTTGTGTGTTACTGTAGTATGTTTTTTCGTTATCTAGTCTCTTCCCTCGACTGCTTATGTTACATTTTGCTTGGTTTCCAGATGTTGAAGTATTCTCTACCCCACATTGGCTTCGTCGATGGCGCTAGCTGCAGTACTCAGAACCTTTCTTCTGCTACATGGGCAATTTACACACCTACAAACGAACTCATCAGTCTACGAGGTGTGTACCTAGGTTGTGCGACCAATAATATTACAGAATATAGAACCATTGTTGAATTGTTGATTGACGCTATTTTGCTTGGCATCCGCCACCTGGTTATACGATTCGATTCGCAGCTAGTAGTACTGCAGCTAAGTAATGTCTACGATATTCAAAGTCCTACTTTATTACTGGTATATTTACGAATTCGCCTCTTGGAACGTTATTTTGATTATATTGAGTATCAACACATTCCTAGATGTCTAAATACATTGACTGATGCATTAGCTAACTATGTGTTAGACAAACATTTGGGCTATTTATAAACCAATCACACATTACATTTATAACACAACACAAGATAAGCCGGTAGAAGCCGTATATATGTATATAACGATCAAAAGGTTTTACAAAAAGTTTATGTCCAAGGACCAAAATCTCAAAAATACGAAGCCCATGGCTTCTACAAAATAGCATCATGGATGATGCTCACGATAACACATGACTACTCGGGCCACCCTATGAAGCAGTCCACTGATAGACTCGAACACCCCCACAGTAAGGTGCTAGTAATGTCCAGGGATCTCCCCAATAGCCATATCTGGGATTTCAACAATCAACCCCTCTAACTTCTGCTCCACTGCCTCGTAGTCTTCGGCATCCCATCTCGCCACTGGAGATGCCTCTCCTCGCCATTGAATAGGAGACGTTCCCGGAGGTCGATATAGCCCCATATCTGTGTCATCAAAAAGAGATTGTTTTGATTAGTTCTTGGATAAACACAAAAACATTCCATATGATAAAAATTACAAAAACATTTAAAAAGAACAAAATGTGTACTTCTTACCTAAATCACCCCACTGAGCATCCTCAGGCAGGGCCAAATCCAGATCCCCTTGGAAATCCAAACCAATGTATGTGTAGTCGTCAATCATTAGCATCTGGGGCCGCAACCAGTTGAAAAATGAATCATTATACTTGATGATAGGCCCTGCTACGTGTCGAGCCATGAGGTTGCACCACCTCAGCATCCTCAGATCCTGTGGGTTTGGTAAACCCCAATCAACCTGTAATCTCAACAATGGGACCCTCTTGAGGAAGAAGGACACCAAAAATGATCCATACCCAAACTGCTTCAAGTTGCCCCTTCTGCACTTCGTCAATTGCCTATTCATACTGCGGAGAACTACATCCGACCAATTGAAGACCCAAGTCTCTATGCACTCTATGGCATATTGGAAGTAGCTCTGGAGAGCCATGTGTGGAGCCGCACTCTTGGCCATGCGTGCTATAGTGAACAAAATGGTTTGTAGGGTCAAGTCTTGGACCCCCCAAATAGCAACCTTTCCCTTGCTTCTTTCTGCCTCAGGAACACAGTATTGGCGACAACACTCACTCATAAGGAGTCTGTCGCCTCGGCCACCGGTCAAGCTAGCGTGGTACCCACACCGTGATAGCCCTGTTAGAAAATAGATGTCCTCGATATCTAGGGTCAATGTGTGGAATCCCACATGAGAAAATTGTTGGTCCATGTCCCACATATGAACTAGGTATTCCAACAATCTGAGTTGGGCCCTCATGCCCAGAATCCTAAAGAATTTCAAGAGCCCACAGTCTCGGAGGGCAGCGATGGTACCCGGGTCATTTTCGACAATGGCATCCTACTCCTCATGTTCTCTTTCTTGCCACTCCATCATTGTGATGGTCGAACACCTGCATAAGATCCATGAGAGAAGGGTCAGTAACTTGGTTCAAACTTTGGGATAATTTTTATTTGGAAAAATTTAACTTTAAAATCCATTTTTTGACCTCTGCAGGTGCCCCTTTAGCACAGTGCGAGATTCTCGCAGGTGCCCTGAGGGCCACCTGCAAGAATCCTAGATTCTCGCAGGTGCCCTGAGGGCCACCTGCAAGAATCCTAGATTCTCGTAGGTCCCACAAGGCCCACCTGCGAGAATGCTCGAGCACATGGTGTGTCCCTAAAATGAACCTAAAACCCTAAAAATTGCCAATAAAAACTAAAACTAAACCATGGAAAAATTAAAGGATCAAGAGCTTACCTCGTTGGCTGAAACAGTTCGCCAAATGATTGCTTGTGCCTCCTACAATCGAACAAAGAAATTTGGGGGAAAATGAAGTGTGTTGGGCAAAGTTTTTGACAAAATCACAATGAAATGGTAAAAACCCTTTTTTACCCATATTTATTCACTTTTTACCACTTTTGTTGATTTTTTATATTATTTTGTCTATAAAACCTAATGCCCTAATAGTCCTATGAGTGTGGTTTTCTGCAGATGTAGCAACTTTGAAGTCCAAAATGAAGGAATACGGGTGTTTTTTCTTTTTGTCTCATGTACGACTACTTTTAGGGTTTTTAGAAAAACCTCGAGCTCAGTCTTCGTTCATTCTCGCTCTCGAAAAGATATGAGAACGTAACCGAGTATACTTTTTCTCGTCTTTTCGTACTCGTATAGTAACACAAAAATGACAACCCTAGAGAAGTATCCTTTAAGCTCTTTTCACACTCCATAAAAATGAAAATATTGCCGAGCGATCTTGTTCTCTTCATGCTCGTTAAAGTATCTGAAGAAAACGTTCGACGGGCGATAGTTTATCACTTTTTCGGTCTCGTCGGACTTATTTACGAAGAAGGAACTGGGAGAGTTCTCTTTAAGTGTTTTTTAGACTCTCAAAACATGAAAAACTCCTAAGTTTTCTATCCTTGGACTCGTTAAACAAACATCGACAGACTCGTAATGGGACTGAACCACTCCTTCCTAGGGTTCGTTAAACATACTCCAAGAGACTCGTCTGAAGGATGAGCTTACATCAACAAGCATATGTTATCCTCCTCAAGATTGCATAAAAATAAAGAGGTACTTGCTAGAAAGGGATGTGTTTTCGTATTCATATTAATGGCAGTAAGCATCGCTCTTGAACATGACACCCCCTATTCATCATTTGAATCTGGGTTGGGAAATCTACTTGTCTTTCGTTCAACTTGCTACAAGGTCATATCTTGGGTCATCTTTGAGTCAGTGTTGCCAAGTCCTTGGTTGTGTTGTTCATATGTTCAAGAGAAGTTCACATGAGCCCTCTATAGAGTCAGTCATTTGCAGTTGTCCATTCTTACTATGTCGACCTTCCCTGTGTTCGTTTCAACCTGTATTCGTACTCTGTTTCACCCTCAAAATCTATTACTTATTTGGTGTCATTGATGGGGGATACATCAAGGCCCTCTTGTGGAAAGTCTTGTTCCGTCGACTCCAACTCATTATCCAAAAACAAGACTTAGAAATTATTTAGTACCTTAGAGCCTGCATGCCTTAATGGCAGGTCTCTTCGCTTTTGACAGGGGTTTCACATCATTGACCCCTGATCAAGAGATTCCGCTGAGTGCTCGACTCCAGCTCATTCATTCACATTCTTTCGGATTGTACTTTGGTACCTTGGGAGTCATTGACATCAATGGTGATTTCCCTCACACTTGTTAACGATTTTCATCAATGACCGGTAATCAAGTGGTTTCTACCATGTTTGAATTTAGCATATGTAATTGCATGGCTAGATTCGTACTTCCAGGTAATGGGATTGAAAACCCTGGGTCTCATCTTTTTTGATCCAGGATGCTATGGAGTAATTATTTGTATCGGCACATAGATCCACTTTGTATGTCATGTGGCTATGTTGTCTTAATTTAAGTCTTCTCGCGTAGATCCACAGTGTATTCCTGGTGGCTATGAAACATTTTGACAGCATGGATCCACGATGTATGATTGGTGGCCATGACCTACATTTATGATTTCATTCATTTGTGATCTGAGTATGGGAATGCCTACCTTACAACTGGTATTATATTCTGTATATGCTTGGTTGTTGAAGGTTTCCGATTAGGTGCGCTCTTGGTTTCTGACACACACACGCAGTTTACAAAGTATTTCGGTTGTCACAGATTCCAGCCTCTTACTTTGGGGGGCATTCTATTACACATGATTTTGGTCACTCTGGTGATGTCTCAACAGTGATGTATTCAGGCTCCCGACAAGGACTTTTTGCCTGAGAAAAGTGGCTCTTGTCTTCTTCCAAAAACATATTTTTAAGATGAGTTTGTAGGCTTCCTATGGTATAGGGTGCGAGAATCCTTCATTCTTGCAGGCCACCCACACTTAGGGTGCAAACTGTTCACATTCTACTCCATAGATAGGGTGCGAACCTGTTTTTAATCTTGGAAAGGAGAAGAGGTCATGAAGGTTCTAGAAGGGGATCTTCTAGAAAATGAGTTCGCATTCACATGGTTGTCATTCTACTGACTTATCAGATTTGGTGGGATCATCCTCATCCATTTAACCATCTCTCCTTCTCCTATATATTGAAAGGTTTCTCATGGAAAATGTTAAGCAAGATTGAATGAATAATTGGTGAAAGAATTGTGTGAAGAACCCTGCTTGGACAAAAGCTTGAAGGCTCTATTTGGTCTATCAAGAGGAATTGGATCTTCTTCATGAAAATGCAGAGCAAGTGTGTGTGTTGGAACCAAAGGTCACTGAAAGGAATCTTGCAACATCAAGGTGATTAGGTTGTATCTTCTACTTTCATTTAATATAATACAGTGGCATGTCCCTTTCCCATAAAATCACTCTTATTTTATAGCATAACTCCTTGATCATATGCATAAGTTGACATTGAATATACTTCACTATATTCACTTTGGTTGGTTTGTGTTGTCTTTGACCTGATTCCAAAAGAGCACTGGATCAAAGTGGGAACAACAAAGACCTAAGGAAGCGGTATCAAGGTATGTCACTTATTCATTCTCTTTAGTAGATTCAATGACTACAACTTAGGGAAAGAGTCATGTCCTATGATGTTTTGTTCTAGATCTAGGTGGATCTAGGGAGATCTGTTAGTGTCTGCACCTACCAATTTTTTCGATAACAGTAGGTATTCCCCCCCTTGGTTACACATAGCATTCGACAATGGGTGGTAGCCTGGGGCAGCGCCTCGAATTTTTTTTTTTGGGCGGTTTTTGCTATTTTTAGCAGTTTTCTAAATTAATCTCGTATTAAGGGATTATGGTTTTGGTATCTACAGAATACCTAAAAACATTGTATATATTGTATGGTGAATGGTGAAATTTTATATAATGAATATAAGAAAGGTTTTCCCAGTTGAGGGTTACCGGTATAAAATCTTTGTGTACTCTGTGTATGATCCATTGATTAAATTATGTTTTTCTTAAGAATCTATATGCATTTCTTTACTTCACAGGTTTAAAACTTACATCTCTCCAAGCATTTCTATCCTGCATCTGATAAATCTCTCCCCCTTTGTCATCAATGGAAAATGTATCTTTCCATCCGAGGCTGCTCCCCCTAACTGAACTTCCCTTGGGGATACTCCCCCTGACTGAAATCATCTTGAAACTGATTTTCCAGCCTGAACTGTCCTCTTTATGGTGTTTCCTCGTGTAAATATAAGACATATAAGATAAGCATTCAAAATCATTCATTTTGAAGTAGAAATTACTCTGAGTCTCTCGCGAAAATACTCAAAGGCTTCCCTTGGAAGCGGTTTTGTAAAGATGTCTGCCACTTGTTCTTTTGTGCCCACATATTCAAATATGATGTTCTTCTTTGCAACTTGTTCCCATAGAAAGTGATACTTTATTGGAATGTGCTTCTTCTTGGAGTGCATCACCAATTTCTTTGAGATACTGATGGCACTTGTATTATCACAATAGATTGGAGTGGGCTCATCATACTCAACCTATATATCTAAGTAGAATGATGCTCCACTGGTTCTTCGTCAGTCGTCAATGCAACCTGCCCAATATTCATCTGTGTAAGAAATAAGTGATAGATCCTTTCCTTTTGGATACCATAATCCAAACTCTTTTGTTCCTTTGATATATTTGAAAATCCTCTTTATTGTTAAGACATGTGATTCCTTTGGTGTTTCTTGAAATTGTGCCACCTGTCCAACTTCCTCCATTACATCTGGTCTAGATGTTGTCACATATAGTAAGCTACCAATCATTGACCTGTATTGCCTCTAGTCTGTGGACTTTGAATCATCATCTTTTCTCAACTTGCAACTGGTTTTCATAGGAGTGGTAATTGGTTTGCAATCTTCCATTCAAAACCTCTTTAGCATTTCTCTGATATACTTATTTTGAGAAATAAAAATTTATTGGTTTCTTTGACATGTATGAAGACCTAGAAAGAAGGATAGTTCTCCAAGTAATGACATTTCAAATTCATTCTTCATATCCTTTGCAAATTTCTAGCTTTGCCTGTCATTAGTACTTCCAAAAAAAAATATCATCAACATAAATTTCAATAAATAAAATACTACCTTGAGTTACCTTGATGTAGAGGTTGTTGTCTGTGCTTCCTTTCGATAGTTCATAGGGAGTTTTGTCATTATTTTTTATGAGAATTACTCTATTTTTAATGTGAATTGTTGTATGCATTGCATGTGTCCAAGAAATATCTGTCAATTTGGAATCCATTATCATTATTCGATCCATTTCCTGTGTATTATCATCCATTATGATAATGTTACTTTGTCTCTAAACCACTCTTTGAACCAATCTATGAATCCATGCTCTTGTCCATACTGTCCAAGACTCTACTTGCACAACTTTCCATAATGTTGACCCATTTATCACTATACTATCATGAAGTCTTCATTAATCCATCAAATTGTAGTTCTACTAACTAACTTCTCTAGATTTGTCTTCTCAAACTCCACAAGCTACTCGAATGATTGTTCTTTGGTCTGTCACAGCTATCGCATAGACTCCCCCTATCTAATATTCATATTACCTGGGAGTATCTAAGCCAGATGGATTAGAACAATTCTTTCTCTAATGTGTATTCATCATCATCTTCATTGGTAGATTCATCATCTGTCTGGTCTATGACTTATTTCTTTCTGTCTGTGGATTCATCTTTCACTACAATGCCTGAAAGTAAAATCTCTTGAACCTGTTCCTTATTTACTTGTCCTTCTTTTCTTTTAGTTATTTTCCAAACCTTTCTGTATCTGACATATTTATTTTTCTCTGTATAATTTTCTTCATATCGTTTTATTGCCAATATTGCGATCTCTGGGACCTGGTCTTTGTTCACCTGTTCTTCGTGTTTTATTATCCATGCTTTCTTATATCTGATATCAATGTTATCTTTCATGGAAGTATCGATCATTCATACAATCACTAGATATGTGTCCATAGTTATGGCATTTGTAACATTCAATGTTACGTTGGGCCACATATGCACTTCTTGCTTGAACATTTCTTTTATAATCCATGCAGTCTACAACCTTATGTCCAAAATTAGTACAATAAAAACAATGACCGTAAAAGAAATTTGCATACCTGGGAGTGAATGATCTTCTTTGTGGTGTAGTCCTTCTGAATTTATGCCTTGACTGATCATGATCATGATTGAAGATTCTTTGTGGCTTGAACATGAATGGTCTTCTTGAAGATGTATCTTCAATAGTTTTCTTAGATTTTGGTTGACCATGATTCCTTCCTTTGAGTACTTCTGCATAACTCTTTATATTTTCTTCATTCTTCTTTTATAGCAACCTTGAGTGCTTCTCTTCATTCTCTATAACTGATGTGGATTTTTCTGTCTCTTCAACATTATTGTTGAGATTGACGATTTTAATTCTCAATGTGACATCTTCTTCTTCAAGATTCTCAACCTCTTATTCTGTCTTCATTATCTGAGACTTCATGAATTCTTATGTTCTTTTTACTTCTTCAATTTGAATTTTTAACGTGATTATTTCTTCTTCAAGTCCTTTCTCTTCTTGACCAAACTCTGCCTCAAGTTGCTTTAGATCGTTAGTTCTTTCCTTAAGAAGATATATCAATATATTACCTCTCATTTCTACTTCTTCCTTTTGTGCTTCTATGTGGCTTCCAAATACTTCTTTTGATATTCAAGATTTTCTTTGATCTTTATGGCTTCTTCTAGTTGAGTTCTTAAGTTCTTGATGACTTGTTGGACTTCTTAAAAAATGTGAACACTTTCCTTTTGTTTCATCAATTCTTTCTTGATTGACTTGTTTTATTTTCTTTGTTCATCTAAAGCACTAATCAAATCTCTGGTGATTATGTACTCTTCATCTTTTGAAAGTATTTGACATGGTGAACATAATTCTTCTTGATCTGTATCTGCATATTCTTTGGCATTTTCTGAATCTGCGATGGGTGAAGAATATATATCATGTAACTTATCCCAAATTTATTTGGCTGATGAACATTTACCAACCTTTTCTCTTACTGGATTAGGTAATCCTTCCAAGTTGAAATCCATTTCTATTTTGTTATTCTTCTTCAATTCCTTCTCGATTGCAGTCTTTGCCCTTTTTGAACTATCATATCCTGCAACAACTGATATCCAAATATAATTTCCCTGTGCCTATAAAAATAATTCCGTCCTTCTGCTCCACATATCATACTTAAAACCATTATGACCATTTAACATTGGTACTCCATTCTTAGAATAATCCATGATCTCCTTGCAGTGGTTAAATTGTTTCCTGAAGGAACCGACTCAGATACCAATTTTTTGATTACTGAG
>ML779777.1:261141-292161 GCA_009831015.1 Picea engelmannii | reverse complement strand
ACCATAAATTGCAAGTGTTATATCAATGTAGCATCATCATCCAATAGTTTTAGAGTAAATAAATAATGAACAAATGAGCAATAACACGCATACACCGTACACCAATGTTTTACGTGGAAACCCAAAGCGAGAGAAAACCACATAATGATTTTTCTTATATGTATTTAGAAATTACTTTCATTGGAAGCACCAACTTCCTTTGTTTTCCAATTGCAATTGGAAGGAGGCTCCAACCCCCTAGTTTCTTAGGCTACAACCTAAGGGAAGCTCCAACTCCCCAATTCTTTGGCTACAACCAAAATGAGGCTACAACCCTCTATGTTCTCCGGCTACAAACGGAAGGTGGCTACAACCACCCGACCTTGCCTCATCCAAACATCTTGATGTATAAGTAGAATTATGGAACCAATTCCACACTATCACTCTGAGATATACTGTTGTAAACATGTACCAAACAACCTATACCAATAACCTGAACCATGCATCAACCTGTACCTCAACCTGTGCCCAACCTATACCATAAACAAGTGCATCAACCATGCACCAACTTGTAATCAACATGTACCATAAACAAGTGGATAAACCTTGCACCAACCTATACCTCAACCTATACCATCAACGAGTGCATCAACCATGCACCAAACCTGTATGAATAACCTGTCATAACAACCTGTCCAAACAACCTATCAAAACAACCTATCTCATCAATATTATCAAGCAAATTAGATCTACTCATCAAGATCAATCACTAAGACAACTCTCAAAGATGTGCATCAACCAAGCATAACACAACAATTCATAATCATTGCCAAGATCAATATGTGCTTCTAAAAATATACCAATATAAGTATGCTACATCATCCATAAACCATGTGTCAACAATACTACTAACACATTCCTCCAATCATGTACCAAGTATGTACCAATCATGTATCAACTACTCATAAACTATGACTCATCAAGATGTACCAACATCATCAACTATACACCTCATCTATGTGCCAACTCATCAACTACTTGTCTCAACCATGTACCCAACATGTACCTCAACCAAAATCCCTCATCAATTTCATCATCCAAATTTGATTTGTAACTCTGTAATAGACCTGGTGTATATGATCACATACTTGCAAACCTTCCTTAACTTTAACAACAAGAGACTAGCATTTTCATCAAACTTGACTTTATTCTCACATGACTAGCTTTGGATTAGTCAACAACCCTAACTTGAAATAATCATAATTATGTACCTGTAATGCATAAATATATGAAAATAGTACACAATGTTCTTAAATGTGTTTAATGCAATTCCTTCAGGTGTCACTACTTGGAACCTCTCAGAAAAGGAGTTATAGCAAAAATGGCATACCTTGTTGAATTGTGGCTTATTCTAGAGAGCTAACTTATAGAGTGTGCCCCACATAGAATATTTTTTGTATGGATATGAAAATTGTACACCAAATTTTAAATACTGTACTATAACCAACACATTTGTTCTTACTGAATTTGGATCTGTTATGAAGAAGTTGTGATGTTTTTATACGAAAGATCTGTTTTAGACTAGTTTTCGGACTAGCCACAAACCCTATTTTCCACGAAGTGTAACTCCAAAAATACAACGACCCACAAAATGATTTTTTTACCAAAGATACTTGGATATGTTTCCTCAATGGCCTCCCAATTTCATGATCTGAATATTTCTAGAAAAAACATTATTGCGAAAATGGTGAGATGACCTGTAAATAACATACCTTAGAAAGCATCATCAAAATAATTTATCCTCCCTTGAATTTCGTCCTTCTTTACTTCACCTTCCCTCTAAAATTCGGCTTAGATATGCTTTGGTTACCTTATTCACCTTTATATATTCAATATGCTCAAGTGTTATTAAAATGATAGAGCGTTGCCTCTTATTTATACTTTCATGTAGCTTTCTCAAGGGGTTGCCTTTTAACCATCTTAACCCACTTTCCTTATTTTAGGGTTAACCCACTTCTAATTTTTCCATTAAATTTATTATTTAAATAATTTATTTTTTATTCACTTTGAATTATAGTACAATCATTACTTCACTTTATTATTTACCTTCTAAAATCGTTTAAACCACTTTGACTACTTTGACCTTTTGGGGCTTCTAGATGACTCATGAGTGTGTGGCCCTTCATTTTTGGGTAAGAATTGTGCAAGTTTTGATTAAGAATGGGTTGAGAAAACTTCATCAGAGGTTGGAAGAAAGAGTAACATAAAATATTTTGTGGAAGCTAGCACAACTCTAGCTAAGCAACAAACGGCTGCAACAGAACAAGGAAGCACATAAGTCGAGAAGGAAGACACAACCTAGCTATATATAGGGCTGAATAAAATTGTAAAAGGGTTGGTGTTGTTGTTGTTGTTCATTTAGTTCGTTGGTTGGATTAGAGTTGGGTTGAGTCATGTCTATCAGAGTCGCCTAATGTTTTGGGATTAGTTGTTGAAACTTGTTGTAAGTCGAGAAGAGACAAGACAAAGTCTGTACTGAACCTTTCTATGTAAATTTGAGTCTATAATGAAGGAAAGATCCTGGAGCTAATATGAAGGAGAAGAAAATTTTCAAAATATGATGTGTCTTTGTATGTTTACTTACGCATTACATTGTTCCTTTATGGTTTATGAGTTCTATTTGATGGTTCTATGTTTAATCATTGCTCATAACGTAAGTAGGTTCAATTCTTGCGGTTAGATGTTTCAGATATGATGTTGTCTCTTGCACAAGAATAAGAATGTGTTCTGAATGATCTATGGATCCTCTTTAGTATTTTCCCTACCCTTACCTATCTATCTGTGTTAGCAACACTTCGAGTGAGACTTCTTCTCTTCAGAGGAGATGAAAATTCCAGCGCTCTAGACTACACGGTACCTTTTGTTGGTAACTTGAGAAGGACCCTGGTCTGATCAAATTCGCGCCAAAAAAATGGTTTCATTGTCGGGACCCGTATTAAAAGGGAACCTGTAGGAAGAATGCTACCACCGATCCATAGATCTAGTATTGATCAATGTTGGGAAAGGAACTGTGATGCCTTCATATGGAAAGAAGCGGAATTAAGAAGAAAATCGCTGGAAAACACTCGCGAAACAATCTTTTATTCAGAAAGATCAAGCGACCAGTATGAGATTTTCTGGGTTAAATTCCCGAAAGATTTTTTTCACTGGATAAAGAGTCTCCAAAAATCTCCAGAGTTCCAGGGTTGGACCAAGAATATCTATGCATGGGATACTGAAAAGTTAGCAGCACTCCAGATGTTGGATTGCCAAGTCACATGAGCCGTGGATTTCTGGGTTAACACCATGCTGGAAGGATACATAATCGAATTCGCAGCTGAGAACCACCAGTCTTTATCACGGGCAATAGAAATTTTCAAGAAAAGCACAAGGGGAAGACTGTTGAGATAAATCCCCCTGTGGATTAAGGCTTTCTTGATGGAGGAGGGGATGTTGAGTATGTCCCCAATTGATATGGTAGCGTAAACACCCTCACTTGGGGTAGGGTGAGACGGGGTGAGAGTCATGGCGTGATAAAGGGGAAGGTTTCTTTGAAAAATGGGGGGGAAACAACAAGAAATGGATTCAAGAGATGAGTGAGCCTTGAAGAGAGCCGCCATAGTTAAGAAATGGTGGCGCGAAAAAATAAAGAAAGCCGCAAGACAATCTGAAAAGTTGAGGAAAGAAGGAGGATTGAGAGAAATCGAGGAAAGACAGATGGAAGAACTGTAGAGGATGAGAAGACATGAATGATTGGCCAGTCAAATATTGAATGAGAGAGAAGCAAAGAGATAAAGAAGTCCCAAGGAAGAGGGAAAAGAAGGAGAAAGTGTGGAGGTGAGAGAGGAGGAAGCTGACATGAATCTTGGAGGAGAAAGAGAATATTCAACCTCGATAACAAGAGAAATCGGGAATCCAGTCAAAGAGATCATCCTGGTGGAAGCTAACGAGACCCCCCAGATCAAAGAAAACCACCCCAAAGCCAGTGGTGCCATCCCTGAATCACCCATACCTCAAGTTCCTTCTATACAAGTAGTAAGTTCGACACTACCTTCTCATGCAAGTTTTGTTCCAGTACAATTAGATAACGAGTCACAACCAGGAAGTGCGAGTATAGGGAGGATATTGGGATCTCCTGGTAGATCGCAAGCAAGATTGTTAGGGTTCATATTGATGCAAACAATAGGATCAACAATGGCCAACCATGCGGGAAGTTTGATTGCCCAATACCCATAATTTTTGGGTAAGGGAGATGAAGACGTTGAACAACACTGGTTCTTGTGTGAAGAAATCTGCAGATCCAAAGGGACTCCTGATGAAAATAAGATGGTCGAGTTCCAAACTACCTTGAGAGGTCGCGCTCTCAAGTGGTACATGAAGATCATTGAACCAGGAATGTCAGGGATGCAAGGTCAAGCGTTTACACTTGACCAAGCATGAACAAGGTTCATAGAGAAATTCAAACTGCCTTAGTTAGAACAACAGGCTCTGTCTGAGTTGCACGAAATTCAGAAGAGGGAAGGAGAATCAACCTGGGAGTACATCCAGAAGTTTAAATATGCCATATGGAGGTTGGCACATCCAAATCATGAAGAACATAAAAGGGAATGGTACATTCAGTGGTTGTTGCCTCTAACTCGGATTCCGCTAACACAAAAGTGGATAGCTGCATTAACAGACGCCTTGGAACAATCAATGAAGATTGAAGACATGGTGGGATACCTTGGGAACTTGAGAGTAACCAGACTCCCGGTAGATGTGAATCTGGCGCAACTAGAAGGTAATATATCGATACTTATAGAAAATATTCAGGAGTTGACAATACCTAGATGAGGACGACCACAGGTTTGGTGCACGAGATGCTATACAGAAGGTCATTTTGTGACCAAATGTCCATGAATGAGGGGAATGGGACCTCCTCAAAACCTAATGGTAACCCCAGCAGGACCTACAGGAGGAGTTGCACAAGTATCAATGAACTCACCATTCCATCACCCCACCCCATATCATACTTTCCCAAAAGGACAAGTAGCACCAACAACGAAATATTGTGAGATTTGTTGAATTCATGGGCATGGACCAAGACAGTGCCCCATCATGCAGAAGTATTCGAAAGTACCAAACACAACACATTGCGAGTTTTGCACATCCACCACACATACTACCAATCAATTTAGAGCGTTGGACGCTCTCGCGGACAGTCTAGACTGAACAACATTTAGGGTGAATGAAAACCCACAGGTACCAGGAAGAGGTCAAGGAGGTGGAGTTGAAGGAGACTTCAGAGGAGGAAGAACTGGGGGAATAGGACCAATCATATATTACAATCGTGATGAACACGGTCACTTGGCTAGAGATTGCCTTCATCCAAGGCAACCATGGTGCTCTCACTGTAGAACCAATGGACATGCAACCGAAGACTGCCCAGAGCTAATATGAAAGTGGGAAGACAGAGTATGAAAAATAGGAACTAACCTTATCAGTTTAGATATCAAGAGGATTTCTAAGGGACAATTTCCAAACCTTAACATCGTCACTTGAGGAGGAGCAAAGACAGGAGCTGATGTTGATACTCTACCTCAGATTCAGAAAGCAACACGTAAAGAAGACAGGTACGACCCCCTAAAGAAAAAATTGTTCTTTAAATATGCCATAGAAGTATTCCACAATATTCCTAATCATGAAATGCAAGAGAACCCCCCTCAGCCAGTTGTATACCCTAAGATGGCACAAGTCCCTGCTTCACCCCCTGCACCTAGAAACCCTGTAGGCATACCAAGACAACCTGAGTAACCTCAAAACATAGTTGACCTTTGGTTTCAATTATTATCTGAAATTCTAGGGAATGATCAACTAACAGAGAAGTTGCACAATGCACTTTACCTAATCTTAGGGAACGAAGAAACCTCAGAAGCAAGGATAAGGGAAAACCTTCCTGAGAAAATTACTCAGAGAGTGCAAAGAAAAAAAGTAAGAACCGAAAGATAATTCTGACTGGTAGCCCAGTTAGATGAGTTCGAAATTAAGGATGTCATGTTAGACCTAGGGTCATATGTGAACATTCTACCCAAGAAGACCTGGGAAGCCTTGGGAAAACTGAGACTGACATATTCCCCAATTCAGTTAAGAATGGAAAACCAATACTGTATATTTCCCATAGGAAGACTAGAGAATGTGGAAATTGACGTAGCAGGAGTAAAAATAGTGGTTGACTTTGAAGTCATTAAGATCATGGGAGACAAGGACCCCTACCATGTGCTACTTGGCATTGATTGGGCCTACGAAAATTATGCAGTAATTAACTTAAAGAAATATACCATGACTTTTGAAGCTGAGGGAATCAAGGTAGTTCAACCTTTGGATCCATATGTAGGACCCAGGTACATAGAACCAACATACAATAATATGGAAGGAGAATACCTAGACCAGTTGTACACTGTAACAACTGGGACAAGAAATCATTATATAAACCCCACTGCAGATGGATCAGTAAGCTGGCGAAGTATAAAATCAACAGACAAAGATTCAGAACTGGCTTTTGATAGTTGGGAACAAGGTTTGCATGAAAGATTCTCAAGAAGATGCACAACTATCAGAATGACCAAATGGGTTGGGACCAAAGTGAGAGAACACCCAGTATATGATGGAACCTCAAATCTAGACAACTTTTTGTAGAATATGGAAGAAACTATGGGAGAAGATCAAAGAGTATCGGTACTAGATATATCTTTCCAGAACACCCCCGCCAAATGGTGGGCTACTCATAAAGCCACACTCATAACTTGGGACGAGGTGAAGCAAGCTCTCAAGTACAGGTTCTAGAATAGGGAGCAGTTAGAATAAAAAATGTAGACGGATCTCCACGCTGCGCAACTGTTCAATGGAGAATCAAACCCTAGGATACACATTCAACAGTGCGTGGCACAGTGTCAGGTTGTGGAGATACCCTCTCACTTCTAGGTTCAAGTATTCCCCCATTCTCTAGGCCCAATATTGAAATCTTGGTTTATACATGGGGAAACCAGATGACAGACCTACGATTGGCAGATACTGGCAGCTCAATTTTGTAAAGACTTCTCATTCAAAAGTAAGTACCCTGAGCTTGAAATAGTCCTACAAAAGATTAAAGAACTTCTTTTTACAACCAATAGTGATAACATATAAGACTTTGTAGTATGTCCCAAGCATACCTAAGAACGTCAGACTAAATGCCACCTACCCTTGATCGACAAGACTGTAGAGTGCTATTAGATCAAAAAAGATTCAGAGAGTCTAGATGAACTAGAAGGACTGAGAAACCTAGCCATCAAAGAGACCGAGGGGAACAGAGAAATCCAAAACACCATACCTAGCCAGACTGATAGTTCCTATAATCACCCTTTAAAATTGAAGAGACTCAATATAGGGACCGAAGAGTAACCCAAGATAGCTATGGTGGGAGATTACTAGGATGAAAAAGACAGTCAAGAAATCCAGATTTTACTGTGAGAATATGAGGATTTGTTCCCAAAGACCTTTTCAAAATTAAAGGGAATCAAAGGATTCATGGGAGAAATAAAGATAGAGTTAAAACTAGGATCCAAGCCTGTCCGAAATAGACCATACCATCTTAACCCAAGAGTAAAAGAGAAAGTCAAGAAGGAGAATGACAATATGTTAGCAGCAGGTCTCATTTTTCCGGTAGAAGAAACATAGTGGGTCAGCTCAATAGTCATTCAAAGCAAGAAAGACACAGAGGATATTAGAATCTGTGTAGACTACAGGAGTCTCAATTCTGCCTATGTGCATGACCCTTTCCCAACATCCTTTACCGATGAGGTCCTAGAACAGGTTGCGGGGAAGGAAGCATACTCATTTACAGACAGATTTTCAGGATACCATCAAGTTAGGATTGCTGAAGAAGACAAGAGAAAGACCACTTTCATTACCGAATGGGGATATTTTGCATACAATGTGATGCCATTTGGTTTAAAGAACACCCCCACAGTTTTCTCTAGGATTGTGATAACAGCCTTTAGAGAGTTCATTCACAAATTTATAGAGGTCTATATGGATGATTGGACAATATATAGCTTGCTCAAGGAACATGTAGCACTGCTAAGACTAATGTTTGACAGATGCAGAGAATTTCAAATCTCATTAAATCTCAGAAAATGTATCTTCTATATGCCACATAGTTTGTCGAGAAGGAGTATTGGTAGACCCAACTAAAGTTGCGGAAATTGTGAATATGCCTCCACCTACGAGTGCTAAATAGCTATTCTCTACACTTGGACACACATGTTACTATCGTAGATTCATCCAAAGATATGCCAACATTACTGCACCTCTGGAAAGCCTCCTGAGAAAGGCTGAAACATTTCAATGGACTCCCAAATGTGACAAAGCATTTGAGACACTTAAGGAGTAACTCATTACAACATTGATTATGATATTCCCAAACTGGGAGAAGGAATTTCACGTCCATGTGGATGCTTTAGGAATTGCCTTAGGGGCTATCTTAACGCAACCTAGAGATGGAGCTATGGATCACCCTATCTACTTTACGAGTCGGAAGCTTTCGCAAGAAGAGGGAAACTAAACAATGACAGAACAAGAAGGCTTAGCCATGATCTACGCTTTACAAAAATTTAGACATTATCTGTTAGGGTCTCATTTTAAATTCTTTACTGATCATTCAACATTAAAATACCTAGTTAACAAACTTGTGTTGGAAGGGAGAATTTGCAAATGGTTTTTGTTGTTTCAGGATTTTTCCTTCGAGGTTATCATCAAGCTAGGACGATGCAATGTTGGACTTGACCATATATCCAAGCTAGAATCAGGAGAAAGTGGCAGAGCAGTGGATGACCAGCTCCCAGATGCATATATTTTTAGGATCGATGCCATACAAGAATATCTGTAGGACATATAAATCTTTCTCAATACAGGGGCATGTCCCGAAACATATTCCGCAACCCAGAAACGCCATATGGTCGTCAGAGCAGTAGATTATCAGCTGATCACCAGACAATTGTATAAACTAGGACTAGGCGACATCCTCATACGATGTGTCCTAGATCATCAAAGGTAGGATATACTCTGGGAATTCCATAGTGGAATTGCAGGCGGACATGTAGGAGGAAAGGAAACATCACATAAATTTCTACAGGTAGGATTGTGGTGGGAAACACTTTTAGAAGATGCAAAAGCATACAGAAGATCATGTGATGTTTGTAAAAGAGTGAGCAAGCCATCACGCCAAGATGAACATACATTACAACCTTTTAGAGTGCTATAGGCATTTGAGAAATGGGCAGTTGACTTCATTGGGCCAATCAACCCAACAACTAAACATTCGAAGGCAAGGTAATTTATTACCGCAATCGACTACCTTACTCATTGGGCAGAAGCAGCAGTGGTACAGGACTTCTCGACGGATACTACCACTACGTTCATTTTTGAAAATATCATTACTCGCTTTGGATGTCCCAGGAGCCTAACCAACGATCAGGTCACTCATTTCATTAGCATCAATATAGCAACAATTACAACAACATTTATGATTCAACATCACAAGATAAGTCCATACCACCCACAGGCCAACAAAACAGTCGAATCCTTCAACAAAATCCTGGAAAAGGGACTAACAAAGGTTTGTTGCGCAAACCGAGAGGACTGGGATGATAGAGTTCCAGTGGTACTATGGGCCTACATGAAAACCATGAAGAAACTCCATACATACACATCATTCCAACTTGTTTATGGAAAAGAGGCAGTGATGCCCGCAGAGTTCATCACTCCAAGTTTGTATATTTCACAAGCCACACGTATGAAAAATGAAGAATCAGTGGTGCAGAGACTTGCGGAGCTACAAGAACTCGAAGAAACCATATTTCTAGCAGACTTCCATCAATCGGTTGAAAAGGAAAGACAAAAATCTTGGCATGACCGACACATTAAGACCAAGGTATTTACACAAGGGGACAAGGTGTTACTCTATGACAGCCGATACCATAAGCATCCTGGCAAGCTGCGTATGCACTGGTTGGGACCCTTGCTAGTTGCAGAGATTTGACCATTAGGAGTAGTCCGAATCACGCAACTAGATGGTGTGCTATGATCGGGATGGGTGAATAGTGCTCACCTGAAGCCCTACCTATCTCAAAATGGAGAAGAAGGAAAATCGCTTTAGTCTGACGGAGCTTGTACAATAGGTAGATTTGAGTTTCATTTTCTTTCTAAAATTTTGTAAATTCAGTTAATAATGTCCATGTGTGCAGTGTTGCGCCATGACACATAGTTCATTTATTGTGTTCAAGTGTTGGTTGAAACAGAGCTGATGACTCAGCAGTACAGAACCTGAAGCATGAGAAATTCCATTAATGACAATAATTAAATATGATGGGGACAAACTTTGTGGTCGGAGGAACCATGAATCCCAATCCAATCTGAGTTAAAGGCTACACAAACCCAGTCTAATCACACCCTTTATTTCCATTCTGGTACCCCGACTGTCACCCATTAAACCATAAAGCCACATTATGCCAAGATGCCATTGAAGTTTGCACCGGGACACCCACCCAACAAAAGAAAGGTCTCAATTCGGCCACTCCCCTATTCCACTCAAATGAGTAAATACCAAGATCGCCCAATAGGATTTACCTTGATCAAACCATCCCATCGGACAACTCACACCCTATTGTGTCTATACGATCATGATGAGGAGAATTTATTGCTAAAAATTACCTGTTAAGCCAGACATAAGACTCTCATAACTCAACCGAGAATGTATTGTTTCTAAAACAAGCATAGCCATTTCCGAACTCAGCCGTGCAAACCAGTTATGACCACTACCAAAGTTGTAAATGTAGCCCTAGTTTTTAATGTTCACAGAAGCGCTAATGCTGAGAGCCACAACAAGCTAGAGCACCATGACTAAATAAGCAGTACCATATGAGCTCTGCAACCCCCAGGTCGAGATCATAGGTGACCTCAAAGGGAAGGTAGAGCATGTTAAGCTACTCGACCTTGACCTCACGGATTCAGCCTTGTTCCCACAGATGCACCGAGACGTATTTTGGGAGTTAGCTCTGGATGGAACCAAAGATATGCAATTTATACCAAAAAAGGAGTTCATCAACATATTTAACTCCACCATCATGAACTTGAGATACTTACCAGTCTTTGGCACCACCGACGAGATTGCGTGCTGCACGAAATTGCTGATAAGCAGAGTGCACAACAAAAGTCTATGGTTGGATAAGCGATATCCAATCCATGCAAAATATATCCAACAACTTACTGTACTATCCTCTAAAGGAGAGGATGTGTCGAAGGGATTTCAGGGCCCTGACAAGCATGGGAAGAAAAAAGGCGAGCTTAGCCTATACGAGAAGTTTAACACAAAGAGAGGAGGATGCAAAATAGTCATTGAACCAATACTGCCCGGAATAGTCTGGACTGGCTACTACGTTATAGAAATCAAGGTTATGTGGTATTATTATAAGGGAGAATGCACTTTAGATGCGCTATCAGTTGCTAACTTCTGCACACAGGGAGCAGTGTTCAATTGGTGTAGTTTCTTGCTGGAGGAACTACTAGTAGATTGCGAGGAGGCATAGGAGAAGGGAGGCACATTTACCTATGGATACCTACTTTTGTCATTCACAATGCTCAAATGGAAGTCACATGTGGGTAGAAAACTGGAAATACCAGATAAAGGGTGCTTGGAAAAGATGTTTGAGCCATGACAGTCCAGACCAGACTTGGAGAACACAACACTCAACAATGCAACATTTTCCAAATGGTATAATGCTATGATAGACGCAACACAGAGGCCACATATCCCATAAGAGATCCTCAATAATAACACGAGGAATATTTCCTTTAGCTTGAACTGACACAACACATGCATCTGGCTGAGACATGCCAGCCGAGAACATTTCCACACATGGCCTCTACCATTCTATTTGGATGAGGAAGATTTTGATAAGGAGGTCATGTCATGGCCATGAGTTAAACGCGACCTGCATAAATCAGGAATGCATTACATTTTTCCTGCCGAGCTGCTTAAGAAAAAATACAAGGAAGCAGGAGAGGGACTGAGCTGAGGCCCTGAGCCGAAGAAGCAAGATGCTCCGGTATAGATCGACTCTGAGGAGGAAGAAGAGACACAATAGTTGGAGCGGAGGAAATGATTGGGTTGTCGTCAGTTTCCAGACGATGCCATGCTATTAGGTGCGTAGGTTAACCATATCTTAGGCATTGTGCTCGATACTGAACCATTGTTGAAGAATCCTAGAACAGGGGTTTCCCTGAAAAAACCCCTTAACCCACAACCCCTTGCATATGCTGCTCCCCGCTCCCTCGCCACGACCAAAATTACCACTTTCATTGATATTCAGGATGACCCAGAGCCTGAAACAATTCCAGCTACACTCATCATTGAGCAACCCCCACCACTCCAATTACCAAACCTCCTCACCGCCATTCCACATCATACCACAACCTCAGAGTCGATAAAGCTCGACCACCCAGAGACACAGGAACAAAAACCCCCATGGATAGCCAAGGAATACCCCAAGCCCATATCAGAAGTTCCTAACCCTGACCCCAAAACCACAGGGCAGAGCACGATGTGGGATGTTCCGAATCTGAACACCCAAGAACAACAACCTGATTCTTCAGCACAGGAGGAAGTTGCCCAAAGAAAAGAAGAGTCAGAACTCAAACATAACCAACAAATCACCTCACCACCCAAGGGTAATAATGCCCAAGAAATCATGACGCATGATGAAGAATATAATACTGCAAGGAAACAATGCCTAAGCTACACTGCACAAGCACACAACAAACTGCACCAAAATATTTAAGGAAGTCGGTGATTGGATGGGCATCATCGCTCGATGGAATCAAGTCTTAGAGGAAGTGCACACAAAGATCTAGGTGTTGAACGAAGAAGTTGGGGAAACAATGGACCCTATGGAGAAACAATAGAAGTTCAACCAAATTCAACAGGCCGATAATGAGCTGAATACACTCTATGAGGCACAATCCATAGCCAATAAATAGATGCATGAATTTTGACCAGACATTCAGACAGCCTACATGCAAATGCATCAAGTCAACACAACAGTAGATTCCAAGTGGAACTCGTTGGTTGCGGCCAAGAAAAAGGAGTACAGAAAAGAGACAACACAACAGTTTCTTGCAGAGGCATCACTCCTCGCTCGAAAATGGTAGGACAAGGTTGAAATATTTCAAGGAGTAAATAACCAAGCCTTAGAGTTGGTACTAGAATTGGGCCCTTCGTTTAAGGAGGAAAAGGAAGAAAAGGCACAAACAAAAGAGCTCAAAGAATAAGAAAATCTAGACAAGGGAAAACAATAGCTACTCTTGAAGGATGTAAAAGAACCAAGTGCTTGACTTGAGGACAAGTCAAGGATTGTGGTCAGAGCCTGTTGGGCCCTTCGTTTTTGGGTAAGAATTGCGTGAGTTTTGATTAAGCATGAGTCATGTAAACTTCATCAGAGGTTGGAATAAAGAGTAATTGAAAATAAGTTGTGGAAGCCAGTGCAATTCCATCTAAGCAACAAATGGATGCAACATAACAAGGAAGCACATAAGCCGAGAAGGAAGACACAACCTAGCTATATATAGGGTTGAAAATAATTGTAAAAGGGTTGGTGTTGTTGTTGTTGTTCATTCAGTTCGTTGGTTGGATTATATTTGGGTTGAGTCATGTCTATCAGAGTCTCCGAAGGTTTTTGGATTAGTTGTTGAAACTTGTTGTAAGTCGAGAAGAGACAAGCCAGAGTCTGTACTGAACCTTTCTATGTAAATCTGAGTATGTAATGAAGGAAAGATCCTAGAGATAATATGAAGGAGAACCAAATTTTCAAAATATGATGTGTCTTTGTATGTTTACTTACACATTACATTCTTCCTTTATGGTTTATGAGTTCTGTTTGATGGTTCTATGTTTAATCGTTGTTCATAACATAAGTAGGTTCAATTCTTGCGGTTAGATGTTTCAGATATGATGTTGTCTCTTGCACAAGAACATGAATGAGTTATGAACGATCTATGGATCCTATTTAGTATTTTCCCTACCCTTCCCTATCTATCTGTCTCAACAGTTCTTTGGGTGAGACTTCTTCTCTTCATAGGAGATGAAAATTCCAGTGCTCTATACTACATGGTACCTTTTGTTGGTAACCTGAGAAGGACCCTGGTCTAATCAAATTCACGCCAACAATGAGGGTTGTCCAACTTCACAGTGCCATAACTCTCTAACTGTGAGGAGTTATGTGGAATTACACATACCACTGGAAATGGCATGACATGTACTATCCATAGATAATAGTATTACCTACAAATATATCAAAACTCATACCATTATCCATCAAAGGAACTTAGGTGCATTACCCAAACCTGGGTTCTCCAACTTCACATGGCCATAACTCTCTAACCGTGAGGATTTATGTGATGTTCCAAATACCACCGAAAATGGAATGACATGTACTAACCATCTATAATAGTCTCACCTTAAAATATATTAAAATGCATACCATTATACATCAAACAAAATCGGGTCCATTACCTAAACCTTTGTGCTACCAGAATTCTCTATCGGACTTTTCGCAAGGGTTGAAATCAATCACTAAGGGTTGAAATGAATCTACAATATCACTCTCCAATGATTGACATCAATGAAAACCAAAAATCCATACCAAGTATCCATCAACCTAAGCCAATTGTATGGAAATATCCCCCTTTGGCATTGATGGCAACACCAACATTGATGGAAACACTAAGTCATGATGACATTCATGCTTATACTCCTCATCAATGTTTCTATCTCTCCCACTTTGACATCAATGGAAAAGGATATCTCCCTTTGGGGCTTCTCCCCCTGACTAAACTTTTCTTGGGCTGCTCTCCCTGTCTACATGCCTCTATTCTCTCTCTCCAAGAATTTCTATCTTGCATATGATAAATCTCTCCCCCTTTGTCATCAATGGAAAATGTATCTTTCCATCTGGGGATGCTCCACCTAACTGAATTTTCCTTGGGGATACTCCCCCTGACTGAAATCTTCTTGAAACTGATCCACCATCCTGAACAGTCCTCTTTATGGTGTTTCCTCATGTAAATCTAAGATATATAAGATAAGCATTCAAAATCATTCATTTTGGAGTAGAAATTACTCTGAGTCTTTGGCGAAAATACTCAAAGGATTACCTTGGAAGCGGTTTTGTAAATATGTCTTCCACTTGTTCTTTTGTGCCCACACATTATACTCTAATGTTCTTCTCAGTAGTCTGTTCCCATAGAAAGTGATACTTTATTGGAATGTTCTTCTTCTTGGATTGCATCACCGATTTCTTTGAGATACTGATGGCGCTTGTATTATCACAATAGATTGGAATGGGCTCATCATACTCAACCTGTATATCTAAGTAGAACGTTTCTCCACTAGTGCTTCATCAGTCATCAATGCAACCTGCCCAATATTCATCTATGTAGGAAATAAGTGATAGAGCCTTTCCTTTTGGATACCATAATCCAAACTCTTCTGTTCCTTTTGAGATATTTGAAAATCCTCTTTATTGCTAAGACATGCGATTCCTCTGTTGCTACTTGAAATCATGCCACCTGTCCAACTGTCTACATTACATCTGGTCTAGATGTTGTCACATATAGTAAGATACCAATCATTGACCTATATTGCCTCTAGTCTGTAGACTTTGAATCATCATATTTTCTCAACTTGCAATTGGTTTGCATAGGAGTGGTAATTGGTTTGCAATCTTCCATTCCGAACCTCTAGCATTTCTCTGATATACTTAGTTCGAGAAATAAATATTTCTTGGTTTCTTTGACATGTATGAAGACACAGAAAGAAGGATAGTTCTCCAAGTAATGAAATTTCAAATTCATTCTGCATATCCTTTGAAAATTTCTGGCTTAACCTGTCATTAGTACTTCTAAAAAAATATATCATCAACATAAATTTCAATTAATAAAATACTACCTTGAGTTACCTTGATGTAGAGGTTGTTGTCTGTGCTTTCTTTCCATAGTTCATAGGGAATTTTGTCATTATTTTGTTTGAGCATTACTCTGTTTTGAATGTGAATTTTTGTATGCATTGGATGTGTCCAAAACATATCTGTCAATTTGGAATCCATTATCATTATTCGAGCCATTTCCTGTGTAATTATCATCCATTATGATAATGTTCCTTTGTCTCTAAACCACTCTTTGAACCAATCTATGAATCCATGCTCTCGTTCATACTGTCCAAGACTTTACTTGCACAATTTTCCATAATGTTGACCCATTTATCACTATACTATCATGAAGTCTTGATTAATCCATCAAATTGTACTTCTACTAACTGACTTCTCTGGATATGTCTTCTAAAACTCCACAAGTTTCTTGAATGATGGTTCTTTGGTCTATCACAGCTATCGGATAGACTCCCCCTGTCTAATATTCATATTACCTAGGAATATCTAAGCCAGATGGATCAGAACAATTCTTTCTATGATGTGTATTCATCATCATCTTCATTGGTAGATTCATCATCACTTTGATCTATGACTTCTTTATTTCTGTCTATGGATTCATATTTCACTACAATGCCTGAAAGTAAAATCTCTTGAACATGTTCCTTATTTACTCGTCCTTCTTTTCTTTCAGTTATTTTCCAAACCTTTATGTATTTGGCATATTTATTTTTCTCTGTATAATTTTCTTCATATCGTTTTATTGCCAATATTGCGATCTCTGGGACTTGGTATTTTTTCACTCGTTCTTCGTGTTTTATTATCCATGCTTTCTTATATCTGATATCAATGTTATATTTCATGGAATTATCAATCATGATTATACAATCACTAGCTATGTGTCCATAGTTATGACATTTGTAGCATTCAATGTTACGTGGGACCACATATGCACTTCTTGCTTGAACATTTATTTTATAATCCCTACAATTTGCAACCTTATGTTCAAAATTAGTAGAATAAAAACAATGAACATAATGAAAATTTGCATACCTGGGAGTGAATGATCTTCTTTGTGGTGTAGTCCTTCTAAATTTCTGCCTTGACTGATCATGAATGGTCTTCTTGAAGATGTATCTTCAATAGTTTTCTTAGATTCTGGTTGACCATGATTCCTTCCTTTGAGTACTTCTGCATAACTCTTTCTATTTTCTTCATTCTTATTTTCTAGAAACCTTGAGTGCTTCTCTTCATTCTCTATAATCGATGTGGATGTTTCTGTCTCTTCAACATTATTGTTGATATTGACGATTTTACTTCTCAATGTGACAACTTCTTCTTCAAGATTCTCAACCATAAAAAAGTGCTTCAACCTTGCACCAACCTGTACCTCAACCGGAAGGTGGCTACAACCACCTGTCCTTACCTCATCCAAACACCCTGACGTATAAGTAGAATTATGGAACCAATACCACACTATCACTGTGAGATATACTGCTGTAAACATGTACCAATCAACTTGTACCAAACAAACTGTACCAATAACCTGAACCATGCATCAACCTGTGCCTCAAAATGTAATCAACATGTACCATAAACAAGTGCATCAACCACGCACCAACTTGTAATCAACATGTACCATAAAAAAGTGGATCAACCTTGCACCAACCTATACCTCAATCTGTACCATCAACGAGTGCATCAACCATGCACAAAACCTATACGAATAAACTTTCACAACAACCTGTCCAAAATACCTATGACAACAACCTGTCTCATCAATATTATCAACCAAATTAGATCTACTCATCAATATCAATCACCAAGACAACTCTCAAAGATGTGCATCAACCAAGCATAACACAACAACTCATAATCATCACCAAGATTAATATGTGCTTCTAAAAATATACCAATACAAGTATGCTACATCATCCATAAACCATGTGTCAACAATACTACTTACACATACCTCCAACCATGTACCAAGTATGTACCAGTCATGTATCAACTACTCATCAACTATGACTCATCAAGATGTACCAACAACATCAACTATACACCTCATGTATGTGCCAACTCATCAACTACTTGTCTTAACCATGTACCCAACATGTACCTCAACCAAAATCCCTCATCAATTTTATCATCCAAATATGATTTGTAACTTTGTAATAGACCTGGTGTATATGATCACATACTTGCAAACCTTCCTTAACTTTAACAACAAGAGACTAGCATTTTCATCAAACTTTACTTTAGTCTCACATGACTAGTTTTGGATTAGTCAACAACCCTAACTTGAAATAATCATAATTATGTACCTGTAATGCATAAATATATGAAAATAGTACACAATATTATTAAATGTGTTTAATACAATTCCTCCAAGTGTCACTACTTGGAACCTCTCAGAAAAAGAGTTATAGCAAAAATGGCATACCTTGTTGAATTGTGGCTTATTCTAGAGAGCTAACTTATAGAGTGTGCCCCGCATAGAATATTTGTTGTATGGATATGAAAATTGTACACCGAATTTTTAATAGTATACTATAACCAACACATTTGGTCTTACCGAATTTGGAACTATTATGAAGAAGTTATGACATTTTTATCCGAAAGACCTTTTTTAGACTAGTTTTTGGACTAGCCACAAACCCTATTTTCCACGGAGTGTAACTCCAAAAATACAGCGACCCACAAGATGAATTTTTTACCAAAGATACTTGGATATGTTTCCTCAATGGCCTCCCAATTTCACAATCTCAATCTTTCTAGAAAAAATATTATTGTGAAAATGGTGAGATGACCTGTAAATAACATACCTTAGAAAACATCATCAAAAGAATTTATCCTCCCTTGAATTCCGTCCTTCTTTACTTCTCCTTACCTCTGAAATTCAGCTTAGATATGCTTTGGTTACCTCAATCACCTATATATATTCAATATTCTCAAGTGTAATTAAAATGATAGAGCCTTGCCTCTTATTTATACTTTCATGTAACTTCCTCAAGGGGTTACCTTTTAACCATCTTAACCCACTTTTCTTATTTTAGGGTTAACTCACTTCTAATTTCTCCATGAACTTTATTATTTAAATAATTTATTTTTTGTTCACTTTGAATTATAGTACAATCATCACTTCACTTTATTATTTACCTTCTAAAATCTCTTAAACCACTTTGACTACTTTGACCTTTTGGGGCTTCTGGATGACTCATGAGGGTTCTCCAACTTCACATGGCCATAACTCTCTAACTGTGAGGAGTTATGTGATGTTACACATACCAATGGAAATGGAATGACATGTACTATCCATATATAATAGTATTACTTGCAAATATATCAAAAATTATACCATTATCCATCAAACAAACTTGGGTCCATTACCCAAACCTGGGTTCTCCAACTTCACATGGCCATAACTCTCTAACCGTGAGAAGTTATGTGAAGTTCCACATACCACCAGAAATGGAATGACATATACTACCCATCTATAATAGTCTTACCTTAAAATATATGTAAATGAATACCATTATACATCAAACAAACTTGGGTCCATTACCTAAACCTTTGTGCTGCCAGAATTCGCTACCGGACTTTATCCAAGGGTTGAAATCAATCACTAAGGGTTGACATCAATATAAAATATCACTCTCCAATGGTTGACATAAATGAAAACCAAAAATCAATACCAAATTTCCATCAACCTAAGCCAACTGTATGGCAATCTCCCCCTTTGGCATTGATGGAAACACTTAGTCATGATGACATTCATGCTTATACTCCTCATCAATGTTTCTATCTCTCCATCTTTGACATCAATGACAAAGGGTATCTCCCTTTGGGGATACTCCCCCTGAATGAACTTTGATTGGGTTTCTCCCCCTATCTACATTTATATGTTCTCTCTCTCCAAGCATTTCTATCATGTATGTGATAAATATCTCCCCCTTTGTCATCAATGGTATAGGTATCTTTCCATCCGGGGATACTCCCCCTAACTGAACTATCCTTGGGGATATTTCCCCAGACTGAAATATTCTTGAAATTGATCCGCCAACCTGAACTGTACTCTTTATGGTTTTTCCTCGTGTAAATCTAATACATATAAGATAAGCATTCAAAATCATTCATTTTGGAGTAGAAATAACTCTTAGTCTCTAGAAAAAATACTCGAAGGCTTCCCTTGGAAGAGGTTTTGTAAAGATGCCTACCACTTGTTCTTTTGTGCCCACATATTCAACTCTAATGTTGTTCTCTGCAACTTGTTCCCATAGAAAATGATAATTTATTGGAATATGTTTTTTCTTGGAGTGCATCACCGATTTCTTTGATATATTGATGGTGCTTGTATTATCACAACAGATTGGAATGGGCTCATCATACTCAACCTGTATATATAAGTAGAATGTTTCTCCATTGGTTATTCGTCAGTCATCAATGCAACCTGCTCAATCTTCATCTGTGTAGGAAATAAGTGATAGATCCTTTCCTTTTGGATACCATAATCCAAACTCTTTTGTTCCTTTGAGATATTTGAAAATCCTCTTTACTACTAAGACATGTGATTCCCCACCTGTCCAACTACCTCCATTACATCTAGTCTAGATGTTGTCACATATAGTAAGCTACCAATCATTGACCCATATTTCCTCTAGTCTGTAGACTTTGAATCATCATCTTTTCTCAACTTGCAACTGGTTTTCATAGGAGTGGTAATTAGTTTGAAATATTCCATTCCAAACCTCTTTAGAATTTCTCTGATATACTTAGTTTGAGAAATACAAATTTCTTTGTTTCTTTGACATGTGTGAAGACCCAGAAAGAAGGATAGTTCTCCAAGTAATGACAATTCAAATTCATTCTGCATATCCTTTGCGAATTTCTGGCTTAACCTATCATTAGTACTTCAAAAAACAAATATCATCCACATAAATTTCAATTAATAAAATACTACCTTGATTTACCTTGATGTATAGGTTGTTGTCTACACTTCCTTTCCATAGTTCATATGGAGTTTTTTCATTATTGTTTCTGATCATTACTCTATTTTGAATGTGAACTGTTGTATGCATTGCATGTGTCCAAAAAATATCTGTCAATTTGGAATCCATTATCATTATTCGAGCCATTTCCTATGTAATTATCATCCATTATGATAATTTTACTTTGTCTCTAAACCACTCTTTGAACCAATCTATGAATCCATGATCTCATCCATACTATCTAAGAATCTACTTGCACAACTGTACATAATGTTAACCCATTTATCACTATACTATCATGAAGTCTTCATTAATCCATCAAATTGTACTTCTACTAATTGATTTATTTGGATCTGTCTTCTCATACTCTACAAGCTGCTCGAATGATGGTTCTTTGGTCTATCACAACTATCGCATAGACTCCCCCTGTCTAATATTCATATTACCTGGGAGTATCTAAGCCAGATGGATTAGAACAATTCTTTCTCTAATGTGTATTCATCATCATCTTCATTGGTAGATTCATCATCTGTTTGATCTATGACTTATTTCTTTCTGTCTGTGGATTCATCTTTCACTATAATGCCTGAAAGTAAAATATCTTGAACCTGTTCTTTATTTACCTATCCTTATTTTCTTTTAGTTATTTTCCAAACCTTTCTATATCTGACATCTTTATTTTTCTCTGTATAATTTTCTTCATATCGTTTTATTGCCAATATTTCGATCTCTGGGACCTGGTCTTTGTTTACCTGTTCTTCGTGTTTTATTATCCATGCTTTCTTATATCTGATATCAATGTTATCTTTCATGGAAGTATTTATCATGCTTATACAATCACTAGCTATGTGTCCATAGTTATGATATTTGTAACATTCAATTTTACGTGGGACCACATATGCACTTCTTGCTTGAACATTTCTTTTATAATCCCAGCAATCTGCAACCTTATGCCCAAAATTAGTACAATAAAAACAATGACCATAAAATAAATTTGCATACTAGAGAGTGAATGATCTTCTTTGTGGTGTAGTCTTTCTGAATTCCTACCTTGACTGATCATGATCATGATTGAAGATTCTTTATGGCTTGAACATGAATGGTCTTCTTGAAGATGTATCTTTAATAGTTTTCTTAGATTCTGGTTGACCATGATTCCTTCCTTTGAGTACTTCTGCATAACTCTTTCTATTTTCTTCATTCTTCTTTTCTAGCAACCTTGAGTGCTTCTCTTCATTCTCTATAACTGATGTGGATGTTTCTGTCTCTTCAAAATTATTGTTTAGATTGACGATTTTACTGCTAAATGTGACAACTTCTTCTTCAAGCTTCTCAACCTCTTCTTCTTTCTTCATTATTTGAGACTTTGTGAATTATTATGTTCTTTTCGTTTCTTCAAGATTTATTTTTAATGTGATTATTTCTTCTTCAAGTCCTTTCTCTTCTTGACCAAACTCTGCCTCAAGCTGCTTTAGATCATTAGTTATTTCCTTAAGATGATATATCAATATTTTCTCTCTCATTTCTACTTCTTCCTTCTGTGCTTCTATGTGGCTTCCAACTACTATTTTTGATATTCAAGATTTTCTTTGATCTTTCTGGCTTCTTCTAGATGGATTCTTAAGTTCTTGATGACCTATTGGGCTTCTTAAAAAATGTGAACACTTTCCTTTTGTTTCATAAATTCTTTCTTGAGTGAATTGTTTTCTTTTCTTTGTTCATCTAAAGCACTAATCAATTCTCTGGTGATTATGTACTCTTCATCTTTTGAATCCATTTGACATGGTGAACATAATTCTTCTTGATCTATATCTGCATCTTCTTTGACATTTTCTAAATCTGCGATGGGTGAAGAATATATGTCATGTAACTTATCACAAAGTTCTTTGGTTGATGAACATTTACCAACCTTTTCTCTTACCGGATTAGGCAATCCTTCCAAGATGAAATCCATTGCTATTTTGTTATTCTTTTTCAATTCCTTCTTGGTTGCAGTCTTTGCCCTTTTTGAACTATCATATCCTGTAACAACTGATATCCAAATATAATTTCTCTATGCCTGTAAAAATAATTTCATCCTTCTACTCCACACATCATACTTAAAACCATTCTGACCATTTAACATTGGTACTCCATTCTTAGAATAATCCATGATCTTCTTGCAGTGGTTAAACTTTTTCCCAAGGGAATCAGCTCAGATACCAATTTTTGGATTACTGAGAGGGGGGGGGGGGGGTGAATCAATAATAGAGAAATTTAATCCTTTTTCACCATAAATTGCAAGTGTTATATCAATGTAGCATCATCATCCAATAGTTTCAGAGTAAATAAATAATGAACAAATGAGAAATCACACACATACATAGTACACCAATGTTTTACATGGAAACCCAAAGCGAGAGAAAACCACATAATGATTTTTCTTATATGTATTTAAGAATTACATTCATTGGAAGCACCCAATTCCTTTCTTTTCCAACTGCAACTAGAAGGAGGCTCCAATCCCCTAGTTTCTCAGTCTACAACCTAAGGGAAGCTCCAACTACCCAATTCTATGGTTACAACCAGAAGGAGGCTACAACCCCCTATGTTCTTCGGCTACAACTGAAAGGTGGCGACAACCACTTGTCCTTGCCTCGTTCAAACACCTTGATGTATAAGTAGAATGATGGAGCCAATACAACACTATCACTGTGAGATATACTGCTGTAATCCTGTACCAATCAACTTGCACTAAACAACCTGTACCAATAACCTGAACCATTCATCAACTTGTACCTCAACATGTAATCAACCTGTACCATAAACAAGTGCATCAACCATGCACCAACCTATACCAAACAATCTGTAATAAACATGTACCATAAACAAGTGCATCAATCTTGCACCAACCTATACCATCAACGAGTGCATCAACCATGCACCAAACCTGTATGAATAACCTGTCACAACAACCTGTCCAAACAACCTATCACAAAAACCCGTCTCATCAATATTATCAACCAAATCAGATCTACTCATCAATATCAATCAACAATACAACTCTCAAAGATGTGCATCAACCAAGCATAACACAACAACTCATAATCATCACCAATATCATTATGTGCTTCTAATAATATACCAATACAAGTATGCTACATCATCCATAAACCATGTGTCAACAATACTACTAACACATGTCTCCAACCATGTACCAAGTATGTACCAATCATGTATCAACTACTTATCAACTATGACTCATCAATATGTACCAACATCATCAACTATACACCTCATGTATGTGCCAACTCATCAACTACTTGTCTCAACCATGTACCCAACATGTACCTCAACCCAAATCCCTCATCAATTTCATCATCCAAATATGATTTGTAACTCTGTAATAGACCTAGTGTATATGATCACATATCTGCAAACCTTCCTCAACTTTAACAACAAGAGACCATCATTTTCATCAAACTTTACTTTAGTCTCACATGACTAGTTTTGGATTAATCAACAACCCTAACTTGAAATAATCATAATTATATACCTGTAATGCATAAATATATGAAAATAGTATACAATGTTCTTAAATGTGTTTAATGCAATTCCTCCAGGTGTCAGTACTTGGAACCTCTCAAAAAAGGAGTTTTAGCAAAAATGGCATACCTTGTTGAATTGTGGCTTATTCTAGAGAGCTAACTTATAGAGTGTGCCCCGCATAGAATATTTGTTGTATGGATATGAAAATTGTACACCGAATTTTAAATATTGTACTATAACCAACACATTTGGTCTTACTGAATTTGGATCTGTTATGAAGAAGTTATGACATTTTTATCCGAAAGACTTGTTTTAGACTAGTTTCTGGATTAGCCACAAACCCTATTTTTCACGGAGTGTAACTCCAAAAATACAACGACCCACAAGATGAATTTTTTACCAAATATACTTGGATATGTTTCCTCAATGGCCTCCCAATGTCACTATCTAAAGCTTTTTATAAAAAACATTATTGAGAAAATGGTGAGATGATCTGTAAATAACATACCTTAGAAAGCATCATCAAAATAATTTATCCTTCCTTGAATTTCGCCCTTCTTTACTTCACCTTCCCTTTGAAATTCGGCTTAGATATGCTTTGGTTACTTAGTCACCTGTATATATTCAATATGCTCAAGTGTGATTAAAGTGATAGATCCTTGCCTCTTATTTATACTTTCATGTAGCTTCCTCAAGGGATTACCTTTTAACCATCTTAACCCACTTTCCTTATTTTAGGGTTAACCCAATTCTAATTTCTCCATTAACTTTATTATTTAAATAATTTATTTTTTGTTCATTTTGAATTATAGTAAAATCATCACTTCACTTTATTATTTACCTTCTAAAAAATCTTAAACCACTTTGACTACTTTAACCTTTTGGGGCTTCTAGATGAGTCATGAGGGTTCTCCAACTTCACATGGTCATATCTCTCTAACTATGAGGAGTTATGTGATGTTCCACATACCAATGGAAATGGAATGACATGTACTATCCATAGATAATAGTATTACCTACAAATATATCAAAACACATACCATTATCCATCAAACAAACTTGGGTCCTTTACCCAAACCTGGGTTCTCCAACTTCACATGGCCATAACTCTCTAACCGTGAGGAGTTATGTGATGTTCCACATACCACCAGAAATGGAATGACATGTAATAACCATCTAGAATAGTATTATCTTCAAATATATTAAAACTCATACCATTATACATCAAACAAACTTGGGTCCGTTACCCAAACCTTTGTGCTACCAGAATTCGCTACTGGACTTTCTCCAAGGGTTGATATCAATCACTAAGGGTTGACATCAATCTACAATATCACTCTCCAATGGTTGACATAAATGAAAACCAACAATACACACCAATTTTCCATCAATCTAAGCCAACTGTCTGACAATGAATATTTGAGAAATCACGACCATGAATGGTAAGTCAAAAGAGTAGGAACCGACTCTGATACAATGTTGCAACACATTGTGATACAACACCCAATGTTGCAACACCCCCTTCTATGGTTGCAACATTTTAAGTTGCAATACCATCTCAGATGGTTGCAACATTTCCAGATACGGTCTTCGTGCCAGCAACACTGCAATTGTTAAGAACCCGAATAGATCTACAAATATAATCACCACAAATACTGAATACACAATAGATCCACAAAGCAATATAGAACAAATCACACTATATTATTATCAAACCCTTGAGGTAGGGAAACACCATACAATGGATCCTATTATGGAAAGGATCCTCTCCTATTCACTTGCCTCTTCGAGGGGGCATCCTCCTATTGAGCAACTGCTCCAAATACAATAATTCTCTTCATGTCCCATTACATTTCTTAAACTCCTTTATATAGTTCTATCATTACCTAATAACATTCTAGAGGAGGAATCTTCTAGAAGTAGAACCTTCTAAGAAGTCCTCTTACATTTATTATATCTAACTACCCATTTATTATATCTAACTACCATAGTGAGCCTTATTTAATAATATAGTGGACTTAGTCCACCTTACATTGAATGGCCTCCACTATTATCACTATGGGAACTCTGTGCCCCCCTACTACCTCTCTAGCTATCTTACATTCCATCCCCCTTATGAAAGCGTTGTCCTCAACGCTTGATGTACAACCATATACCAGGGTCCCATGGATAAGTGTGAACCATAGTGCTGAAATAGACTAGAGAAACAAGGTCCCATTGAGAAATGGTAGCCACCATACTGAAGTAGTCCAACTGCCATTGTAAACCAGGGTACCATGTCCAATTGCTTATGTGAACCCCACATGGAAGATATCGACACTCAATAATCAATTGAAAATGATGCTCCCAATACTGACACGTATCTTGTGGATCCAAATAAGAATATCCATTCACATAGTGAGAGATGAACAAAGATGAATCTGGAAGGAACAATACCATTGTAGAATATGCAGGCTAGACGTTGGTAACTAGCTCCTGATGTGTGACATTGATGTTCTCTATAGAAGGTGGAGTAGAGTCATCAAATAAAATATGGAAGTGGTTGTCATCCCATAAACGACAACTATCCATATACCAATCATCGCAATCGACCTCAAAATCATACCAAACATATATTTATTGATTATATTCATCCCCAAGATCTGTCATAATAAATCTCTCCTGCATGTTATCCAATGAATCTTGAATACTACGAAAATTATCCTTGAGGCCATCTCCAAAGGCATCCAATTTGTTATTCAATGTGCCATACAATTGGGATTTGAATGCTTCAAGAATTTATTTGAGGGTTTGAGAGGAAATCGTCATCTGATCACCCTATGAACTCTTCAGTCCTGTAGCCGTCATGAAAAAACCCAAAAAATAGAACACTAAATTACTGCAGAAAATCGCGGCATTTTCCGGAAAAACCCTAAAAAACTGTTGAATTTAATATGATCATAACTTCACTTCCCGGACTCCATTTCGGTTGATTTAGTTTTTTGAAATTTGGTGAAATTGTGAAAGGAACTCATATATGTAATTTGTTTGGGCAAATTCGGCCTCCAGATGCTACAAAAATAAAACAAATCACGCCGTCGTCCGCGGAAAAAACCCTGAAAATTGCAGATTTTAAAACTTCAATATGTTGACTTCCCGGACTCCGTTTCGGACGATTTTGTTTTTCAAATTGGGCATTTTTCTGAGAGGAACTCATATCTACAATCTGTTTCTGCAAATGTTTCACAACAATATGCCAAAATATTTTGGAATGTCACTGCCCTCTTTTTTCTTCTCCGAAAAAATATTTACAAAAAAAAATAAAAAAATATTTGTCCACATTGTCTACCAAGGAAAGTGCTCTGATACCACTTGTTAAGAACCTGAATAGATCTACAAATATAATCACCACAAATACTAAATACACGATAGATCCACAAAACAATATAGAAGAAATCACACTATATTATTACCAAACCCTTGAGGTAGGGCAACACCATACAATGGATCCTATTGTGGAAGGGATCCTCTCCTGTTCACTTGCCTCTTCGAGGGATCCTCCTATTGAGATACCTCTTCAAATAAAATAATTCTCTCTATGTTCCATTACATTTCTTGAATCCCTTTATATAGTGCTACCATCACCTAATAACATTCTAGAGGAGGAATCTTCTAGAAGTAGAACCTTCTAAGAAGTCCTCTTACATTTATTATATCTAACTACCCATTTATTATATCTAACTACCATAGTGAGCCCTATTTAATAATATAGTGGACCTAGTCTAACTTACATTGAATGGCCTCCACTATTATCACTATGGGCCCTCTGGCCCCCCCCACTACCTTTCTAGCTACCTTACAACAATACCCAGTGCTACAACACCCTCGTGCTGCAACACCCATCTGCTGCAATAACCAACTTTTGCAACACCCTTGTGTTGCACCACCTAACTGTTTCAAAACCCTCATGTTACACCACCCAACTATTGCAACACTCGCATGCTGAAATAACTCCCAATATAGCACTCGTTTAAATGCTAAGTCCACTGCACATAGTTATTTCTCGCCAACTAAAAAATTCTTCGCAGATGGTTCCCCCACTCCAACTGACAAATATGTCACTCCAACCAATAGATCCACCGCACATGGTTCCAATGAATGACATCATGAAATGATGTGTCACATACTTCGTTTCCATCTTGAAAAAGATCGCTAAATCACGGTAAGCATGGGAAAATGTATGATTTTGTTGATCAAGGTTGGTTGTCATTGATGTCAACCCTTGAAGAGAGCCCCGTAGCACAAAGGCTTGGGTAATGGACCCAATATTGTTTGATGTAAATATGAATCATTATTGTTTTTTCATGGTTGATAAGAAGTAAATATGGATGAACTCCAAAGTGGTCCCCTTATGGTGAAAGCCCTCGTGGGAAGACGCTTTGTGGAGTAAGAGAACCCATGCTTAATTGTGGAATAATGAGATGAAGGAAAGTGAATTTGTTAGGAAAAATATCCTATATGGATATTTCTTATCATGTCATTTCCGGTGATATGTGGAACGTCACATAATTCCTCACGGTTAGAGAGTTATGGCCATGAGAAGTTGGAGACCCCAGGTTTGGGTAATGGACCCAAGTTTGTTTGATGGGTAACAGTATGAGTTATGATATATTTTCAGATAATACTATTCTATATGGATAGTATATGTCATGTCATTTCTGGTGGTATGTATAACGTCACATAACTCCTCACGGTTTGAGAGTTATGGCCTTACGAAGTTGGAGGACCCTCATATGTGATCTAGAAGCCTCAAAAGGTCAAAGTAGTCAAAGTGGTTTAAGAGATTTTAAAAGGTAAATAATAAAGTGAAGTGTTGAGTGTATTTTAATTCAAGTGAATACAAAATAAATTATTTCAATAATAAATTTAATGGAGAAATTAGAACTCGACCCAACCCTAAAATAAGGAAAGTGGGCCAAGTGACCTAGAAGATGTTTTTAAGGAAGCTACTTGGAGAGTATAAATAAGAGACAAGGCTCTCTCATTTGAATTACATTTGAGAATATTGAATATTTATATGTTTCTGAGGTAACCAAGGATATCTAAATTGGAATTTTGAGTGCAGGTGAAGAAAAAAAGGCTGAAATGCAAGGAAGGATAAATTCTTTTGATGGTGCTTTCTAAGGTATGTTATTTACAGGTCATCTCGCCATTTTTGCTATAAATTTTTTTCTATAATGATTCAGATCGTGAAATTTCTATGCAAGTGAGAAAACATATCCAATTATCTGTGGTAAAATTTTTATCTTGTGGGTCTTTGTATTTTGGGAGTTACACTCCGTGGAAAATAGGGTTTGTGGCCAGTCCTGAAACTAGTCAAAATCAGGTGTTTCGGGTAAAAACATCATAAATTATTCATAATAGATCCAAATTCAGTGAGACCAATTTTTTTGGTTAGGGTATAGTCTATAGTATGTTTTTTAACAGTTTTAGATCAATTAATTAAACATTTTGTGCGGGGCACGCTCTACAAGGTCGCTCTCTAGAATAATCCAAAATTCAACAAGGTATGTCATTTTTGCTATAACTCATTTTCTGAGAGGTTCCAAGTAGTGACACTTGGAGGAATTACATAAAACACACTAAAGAACATTGTGTATTATTTTCAGATCTTTATACATTACAGGTTCAAAGTTATGATTACTTCAAGTTATGGTTGTTGACTAATCCAAAACTAGGCATGTGAGACTAAAGAAAAGTTTGATGAAAATTCTAGTCTCTTGCTTTTAAAGTTAGGGAAGGTTTGAAGGAATGTGATCATATACACCAGGTCTATTACAGATATACAAATCATATTTGGATGATGAAATTGATGAGGGATTTTGGTTGTGGTACATGTTGAGTACATGGTTGAGACAAGTAGTTGATGAGTTGGCACACATACATAAGGTGTATAGTTGATGATGTTGGTACATATTGATGAGTCATAGTTGATGAGTAGTTGACACATGATTGGTACATACTTGGTACATGGTTGGATGCACTTGTTTATGGTACAGGTTGATTACAGGTTGGTGCATGGTTGATGCACTTGTTTATGGTACAGGTTGATGCATGGTTCATATTTATTGGTACAGGTTTACAACGGTTATCTCATAGTGATAGTGTGACAGTGGTTCCATCATTCTACTTCTACTTCAGGGTGGTAGGACGAGGCAAGGAAAGGTGGTTGTAACCACCTTTCGGTTGTAGCCATAAAACATTGGGGGTTGTAGCCTCCTTCTGGTTGTAGCCATAGAATTGGGGAGTTGGAGCTTCCCTTAGGTTGTAGCCTGAGAAAATAGGGGGTTGGAGCCTCCTTACAGTTGTATCTAGAAAACAAAGGAAGTTGGTGCTTCCAATGAATGTAATTCTTCAAGACATATAAGAAAAAACATTCTGTGGTTTTCTCCCGATTTGGGTTTCCACGTAAAACACTGGTGTACTGTGTATGTGTGTGATTGTTTATTTCT
>ML779777.1:221729-235775 GCA_009831015.1 Picea engelmannii | reverse complement strand
TTAAAAATTATATAACATATATAAAATATATAGACTATATAAAACATAATAAACATGAAATAATAAAATTTATTTAAACTTTATAATAAAATTAAATTAAATGTCGTTATACAACCCCCCCCTCCCCTACCATATAATATAACCCAACATTTTTTTGTGTATGCAAGTTGTTGGTTGCTGAACAACAGGGCAACTGTGTCTCTACTAGGGTAGTGGGACAACCTGCCACCCCTTTTATTTATAATCTCGAATGATCAGATGACGAAGGAGGTGCATGGGAGGTTCTCATGAAGCCAGACCTAGAATGCGCTGATAGTGATGGAGATAAGGCAACTATACAATAGAGCGGAGGGGAAAAAACAGTGTAAAGAGGGTGGGGAGGCCACTCAGAGCGACGATCGAGAAGAGGTATGTGCATGCACCAATGGCCAATGGGTGGTGTGGTTTGTAACTTTAATTATTTTCACAATTATGGGTATTAAACTATAGGTAGTGGGGAGAGGAGGTCATGGGTTTGCCCCTTCCCTTCCTTTTTGAAATTTTTCCATGAAATCAATGTTTTTTGAGTGGGAGAAGAGGGCAAAAAGGGGGTAGGTTGGGGGTTCAAACTCCCTGGCCTCCAATTTTGCATACATAGGCCTGCAAAAACAAAAAATTCATAATTTTTAAGGGGACCATGGAGGCTTGCGCCTAATTCCCAAAAAGGGTTTGAATCCCCTCCCTCTTCCACAAAAAATTGTACATGCAAAAAATATTCAGGAACATAAATAAACCATCAAATAGTAAACAAGTTAATGCACCAACAACTAATTCTGAACCAACAACTAAATTCTCAAGGCATGCAATTTAATGTTTAGGAAACTAAACCACTACACCAACACAAAAACCTTTTCTGAGCAATCATTTGATTAACAAAAAAAAGATTTTTTTGGAGATATATATTGGGGTACCTATTCCCTCTATTGTTGGTGCATGGTTTTCCTTTCAGTAAATATGTGTTATCCATGACCCAACATTAGCACTAAGCTTCAAGGCACCCTCCCACTCCACGAACTTGTGAAATGAGGTTGAGAGAGGGGGGCATGGTTTTTTGTTTATTTTTGTTTTTTGATTTTTCAAAATTCATAATTTTGCATGGGGGGATACGTGGAACGCTCACCCTTTTCCTATAATTTTAGTTTGTTTATTTAATTCCTTTAAAAATCATGTCAAGTCAAAACTGTGACTTTGACTTTGACCCTCATTGACTGAGCCTGAGAAATGGATCTCAAATGAGACAACGTCAGAATGCGACATGGAGAGAACTGTCGGAAAAGTCTCAATGATCCTATCAAAAATATTCGATCAAAAATCTGATCCTATTCCACCTAGCCCCTCAATTTTGGCCAGGAAATTATGCTCTCTAAAACCCTGATTTGTTTGTGGGGCCCACAAAATGCCTGATCTTGTGAAATATGTCACATCACCATACGATATCCAATCGAGGAAAATGAAGTATTGAATAAGATATCTTGATGATTACTTCGATGACATGGAAATGAAATCCTGAGATAAGGTTGTTAGGAAATGCTTTGACTTCCCTGAAACTCTACCATGCCAACTTGTTAGACTATCATGTCCCAATCAGTTCAAAGATTTATGACAACTCTAATTCGGTCATTCAATGTTGGAATGAGACAAATGAGGCATATTTAGAAAGGAATATTAGTTTATGTTATCATGGAATCTTTGATTTTTTTTATTATGAGCCTATCAACAACAAATTTTAAACCCTGAACCACAATTACCAACCTTGTCTCTGAAACTAATCTTGAACTTGTGAAGTTTCGTTCTCACGAAATGGGGTTCGAAACCATGCATATGATATACCGTTGGAAAGGTATCATGCTGAAATACATTAACTATAGGATTTAATTTCCTTTCAAATCATATCTCATAATAAAAGTTGATCAAGAAGTCATAACTATGGATTTTTTCCATTTAGGAGGGGTTGAACTCTTCCCTTTGTAGAATTTTCATACGAACTCATAATCAGGTACATGATATCTTGTTGGAAATATTATCATGATCCATATAGGGTTAAACAATGTTATATTACACATAATTAACGGATTTCATTTTATTTCTTGTGAAATACCATGTTCATATGGGACCCGCCCAATGACCAATGAAAGGGGCCAACGTTGAAGATTTTGCAAACTGAGTTCTTAGTTCATGAAAGCTAAATTGAGTAGCCTTGACATAGGGAATTATGAAATGGGAGGGTTTCAAAACTCAAAAATGATCATGGGAATACCTCCCCTAGGGGAATAATATCATGGTTCTGAGACAAGCCAAACAAGGTTGAAATGAGCCCGCTTGGGTGTTGTCAAGATGTTGATGGAACATAAAGATATTGATGACTATTGTGTAGATCTACAATAGGTGATAGTAGTCTAGGGGACACTGTGAATTTGAAATCCATTTATCCATACTATCTTTTAGATTGATAATGGAGGCACTAACCAAAGTGAATCTACATTTTGTAACTGATTTGAATTGAGACCAAATGACTTGAAAATGATGCTTGATACTCTTCTAGTGTCTGATAAGTCACTATGTGGTCAGATGAAATCTCTAAATGAAACCTAGTCATACTCTTTAATGGGAAAGGGTCATAGTATCTATGACTCCTACCACTGTCTTTGACTAGAATAAGAGCTTAATGGGATGCTAAGAGAAACCTTCATGCCAGCTCGGGAAGATATGAAAAATGAGAAACATCATGTTCAGCCCAAAGCATATTTTTGGGTCAACAATAACATCCCCATTTTAAATCCCTGATTTAGTGATGTATACTGTGAATACGACACATGACCACGGACCAAGAAATGTAATATGTAAACATTGTATACCAAAATAATAAAATAAATGTATCGCCAGCTGAATACAAAGTCATGGGGTCTAAGTTTACACAAGAGAGGGGGTGGGGATTCCAAGGGGAATTATTCAAGTGTATTAATCAAAACCCACTTTTCTAAAATTGTTATTTTGTATAAATCTTCTATTTTCCTTTTGAGTGTATCAAATCCCAAATCATTGAATACATGTAAGAGATTTGGTGTGAAAAGGCACCTCACATAGTTTTTGAGAGAATGGGTATGAGTACAATCAATATTGGGGAATGTGAGAGTCAACATGCATGGGTAAAAGGGAAATTTGAATGCATATTGTAGGCATTTTTTCTACATGCATGTTTAAGGATAAAAAAAAGTGTGTTGAGTGCTAGAGATTGACAACAACCATAGTGGGGTTTGAGGGAAACTTGTTGGAGTTGTGATTGCATGACGAAATAGGTTGTTAGGCTCATAGAAGATATTTATGTGTACAAATTTACCATAAAGGAATTGGGTTGTTGTTGAAATTATTTGGTTGCAAATATAAGTCCTTGGAGTCCCCAGTAAGAGATATTTCCTAGACAACTTGTGTTGGAGCCCTAGAGGGAAGGGGGATAGCCCGAGGGACTATATTGCAGAGAAGGGAATCACAGTCCTTGGGTTGTGCAAGTTGAGGGGAAGAGAGTTGTTGGATTGAGATAGGTATAGGAAAATTATCTTGTTGTGGGTTATATTGGGATGTGAGTGGACACTAGAGACACCCTTTATTATGGATTCCTAGCCCCAACTCAGTGGTGAATTTCCATTGAGATTTGGAGCAAAAATTCTATGGTTGGGTGGAACATCCATCCTTTGTAGTTGGTTGCACATTTTCTTAGAAAGATAAGTGTTTTTATCTTTGTTCACTATTTTATTTATGGGTTTAATTGATTGTGCATAAACTCCGTGTTCTAAGTGAATTAATGCTACTGTATGCATATAAATGAAATTGTGTTTTTAAACATTTTTGTTAGTTGCATATGTTTTTATCTTGTTGTATGCATTTATGCAATGGATTCAAGATCCATTTACCTCTCAGTACTTGGATATTCCTATGACACTTCTCCCATTCATGTTTCCTTTGTTCAATGGGTATCAAAAATTGGGTTTAGTAGCAGGGTGCTACAAGTGTTGCAAGTAAAGTACTAATAATGAGAAAAGTACTGATAATTCACTTTTGACTGACATAATATGAATACCCTATATATTATCCAAGATCATATAATATATGCGGTACCCCATATGGGGTATTCATATTACGTTGGATATGTGAGTTGGGTTTTCACATAAGTACATGTATACTATTTTGAATATATATATATATATATATATATATATATTGAATTATCAATTGTTTTATTTAATTTTAAAACTATCCCATATATTATATTAGCTTGACTAATATATGAGTACTCATAGTGTATGGGGTACGTGGGTTGGGTCCATATAATATATTAGATTAATTAATATATGAAGTGTTTGGTATACCATGTACTCTATATATTAGTTAAGCTAATATATGGAGTACATGATTATTTCAATTACGTAATATATATGCTAGTTAAATTAATATATGGGTATCTATATATTAGTTTAACTAATATATAAATATCCATATGTATTAGTTACGTGGGAACTACATATTTATATTAGTTAAAACTAATATATGGATGCATGAAACCACGTATTCATAATCCTCACATATTCATATATTAATTAAATTAATATATAAATAAGTAGTTTATCACATAGGCGAGTATTCATAATTAGTTTGAGTTTGTGAATATAATTTATATATTCATTTTTCTAATTAGTCACACTTTATATTCACCCAACATAAAAAAAATGAATGTATGGTTTATCACATGTGTTATATTAAAAAAATAGTACTTATTATTTATTATATGAACATTATTTTATGATTACTACATTTCTTATTAAAGTAATTCAAAATTTCAAAAATATTTTTATTAATAGTCACATCAATAAAATATATTTTTATTAATTTTATTTCTAGACGTCTTTTCAATTTAAGTTAACCATAGTTACATAGATAGTAGTGCAAGAGGTGAATTGTAAATACACCTTCCCCGCAAAATGACTAACTCATAATTTTTTATTATATCTCTTAGGAGGCCCATTTTAGACCTCAAAATTCCCCTAATTGGCATGGTGATTGAGATGGGATTTCTGCCTTGGAATTGCATAACTATGGATTTTCTTACCTTGTTCTATAGTTAATAAATTGACATGCACAAGTAGAATACTTAGCATGGTGTTTGAGTTGGGTTTTATGCCTAAGTTTTCATAACTATGGATCTACCTACCTTGTTTTAGAGATAATAAATCAGCACACACATGTAGAAAAAAAACATAGTGATTGGGTTGTGGGGATAAATTATATCTTACTCCTCACCATAAATTTACCACAACATGAATTTGACCCTACAATTTGACCCTATAATTTTACCATAAAATCATTTTTTCATTGGGATCGAATTACCATTTTTGGTGTCATAACTATCACAATCACCTTGAGATCCTCTTCTTTATCTCTGTCACTTTCAAGTAGGAATGGCTCATCTTTGTTGTCTCCTTGTTAAGGTCCTAACCCTCATTTATTATTAGTTTATTAGTTATTATTAGGTAATCTTAGTGGTAGGTTACATCATGCTCACATTATCTCCTATTTATAATAAAGGAGACTCATTTGTATAAGCATCTCATCTAGTAGTGTGAATTGGATATATTATTAAAGGGATTTCCCTCTCTAAGTGGATTGTTATTCATTGATTATTTTAGAGTTGGTTCATAACATTCGTATTTAAATCATACTATCCTAGGGTTTCTCTCCTTTAACCGAGACATCTTGGAAATTTCAATACAATTTTTTTTCCTTGGACATTTCAGATATTAAAGTTTGAGAAGACCGAGGAGACATATTCAAGTACATGTGGTACAAATTTCAGATACCGATTCATTGTACGTTCAGATATATAGCCTATGGAATTTAAGGTTTGTGACTAGTCCTAAAATCAGTTTCAAACGAGTCATCTTAGAGTTTTCACTATAACTTTTTTTCATAACATAGTGAAGTACTTGTGATAAAAATTTAGGCTTTGGATCTTTTTAATTTTTAAAATATAGGTTGTGAAAAGTAGGGATATTTGACTAGTCCTCAAATTAGTCTCAAACATGTGTTCTTGGTATAAGTGACATATCTGAAACTTAGAAAGTACAAATTGAGTGCCACTAGTTCCATTGGAAAGCATACAAACAATATTATTTCAAATAAAAATTTCAGAATCATATCTGAAATATTGAACATGTGGCATACAATACAAGTAATCTATCCTGAAAGTATAAAAATCAACAAGTTTTGAGAAAGTTACCATAGCTTTCTCTTGGAACATAAAAATCTGTTTATACTCATGTCACTGTAGAGAAGACATGTTATAGTACTACAAGATGAAATTTCAGACTCAAAAGAGATAAACTTTCAAAGATACATTAGGGAAAATATCAACTAGCAAGAAAGTCTCAAAAATCATGGTTTTCAAGGTACACAACTTACAATTGGCATAACTTTTGATTGAAAGATCTATTTCTAGTGATTTAAAAATTGTAATAAAGAGAAAAAATAGGAGTATTTTTATTTGCTCCAATGGAATGGGTATATTCAAGATTTACTACTATTAAACCTACAGATAGCTCACACACGACATCTAAATAAAGTGAAGAATTTGAAAATAGGTTATCCCAATTGAAGAACAAAGATGAGGAAATGAGTGGTAGTGTGTTGAAAATTGTAGATTTATCACATTACCAAGAAACATTTAAAAAGGAGATTGATGATAAAATGGAAATATTGATGAATCATAGGATGGAACAAACAAAAAAGAAGATGGATTAAAATGAGGATCAAATGAAAAAGAAAATGGATGAAAATAGGGATCAAATGGAAAATTATCTAAATAAGAAGATAGAGGAATTGCAAAATTCCATTTTACAAACCTTATATGGGAGGCTTCCTAAAAGTGACACTGTGACTAAAGAGACTCATGAAAATAAAGGTAGTATTCATGTTGAAAATCCTGCTAGTAATAAGCAATTTTCAGGTGGATTTAACTATAATAATGGAGTTACTTGTGTATGACTTCCTAAGAGTGTCAACTTTTCCAAGGTTGAGTTAAAAAAGTTTGATGGAACAAATTTATTTACATGGGTGATCCAAATAGAGAAATACTTTGAATTGGATAATATTTTGGATGATAAGAAAATGATTTCTTTAGCAACCTTGTACTTTGAGATAAATCCCTATCCATGGTATTAATGGGTACTCAAAATAAATCCACATTCTTATCATTATCCTTGGAGTTTATTTACAATATAATTAGATGCACAATATGGAAAAGTCTGGGAACAAGACTACTTTATTCAATTGACAAGAATCAAGCACTTAGGTGATATTTAAGATTATAGTTCAAAATTTCAGGTGTTGGCCACAAGGGTGGATAACATAAGCGATGAAAATCTATTAGAATCCTACATGGGTGGATTAGAGGAAGACATTAAACACAATATTTTCTTAAAACACCCTCAAAATATTACAGAGGCTATGCAATTTTCTCGTCATGTTCAAGCAAAGAATAAAGATACACACAAGTCTACAACTAGAACATATGCAGGAAGCAAACACATATTTCAGGTTCATAGGGAACCCTACCTCAACCTACTCAAATATCACCAAAGGAAATGGAAGAAATAAGAGAAAAAGGACTATGCTTTGGTTGTAATAAAAAACGGTCAAAAGGGCATAAATGTCAAGAAAAAAATTTATTCACCTTGGAGAATAATGATGAAGAGAAAATTGAAGTATATGTACAAAGGTATGAAGAAGAAATTGTGAACTTAAAAGAGCATGAAAAATATGTAGAAATTATGAACAAAAGTGAGAGGTGTGAAATATATGTTCATGCATTGACAAGTTTGTCTACATCTCAAACCCTTAAGATTGTGGGACACATTAATAAGCAAAGGGTCATAGTGCTTATTGACTCAGGGAGTACCCATAACTTGATTGATAAAATATTAGTAGAGAGTCTCAATTGTTTTGTGTATCCAGTGACAAATTTTCAAGTTTTGGCTGCTAATGGAGGTAGTATTGATTGTTGAGGAAAATGACACAACATTAAACCATGGATGATTTTAGGGGCTAAATTTCACTCATGGGATAATTTTCCATAGTTTTTCTAAAAATGAGATTCGTTATTTTAAAAATGATTCACCCAAATTCTATAGGATAAAATTATTTTACCTTAAAAATCGCCAAAATTTTATAAAAACTATAAAAAATCCTTAGAAATTTGAATATTTTTACAAAAATATCGCCAAACATTTATAGTTGGCATATGAAGGATAAGAAAGATTCGCTAAGGTTTCTACATCTTAAAATAAATTTCCATCCTTAAAATCATCCTTGCATTAAACTTAGTATGGGAGAATATAACTTATAAATCCTGATGCATGTCATTCCCATTGGGGGTGTATATGTTGTTCTAGGGATTCAATGGTTAAGAAGATTAGGTACATTCTTTTACAAATTATAAGGAATTATTCATGAGATTTGAATTGGAAGTAATTCCATATGAACTCAAAGGGTTAAAATTTTCATCTTCTTAGGTCATCGACTCTCATAGAATGAAAAGATTGTTAAGCCCTAATATTGGCTCATTACCCCTTAATTGGGGCATATTACATTAGTAATGTTATTTTATTTATGTCGACTTTATTCCATTAGTTGTAATTATACCTCCTAGTCTCATATATATACCAAGGAGACATTTTCATTTGGAATCATCTTGGAATTGTACATTTATGTGGGAATAAGGAGGTTTCCCCCTCGAAGAGGCTTATTATCTGAATTTATCTCTTTTTCAAGGAGTTGAGTACTTATTCTGAGGTTTTTCTATGCTATATTGATATTTGGTTCTTAACATATGGTATCAAAGCTCAAGGTCTTGGGGTTTTGCTGCTACATCTGAGACACCTTGGAATTTTCACTATAACTTTGTTTCTACAAAATTTCAGAAGGAACGGCTTGGATGATATTTAGAAGATGGGTCAAGGTACCTTAGGTTAAAATTTCAGCTCATGAGGCCTTATAATTTCGGAGATATATCCTGTGCAAGATAGGGTTATGGAATCATCCTGAACTGAGTCATTGCTTAATTTTCTCTATAAATTTTTTTATGTATGTTTCAGACCCTGAAATATGGATGATATTCACAAAAATTAGTAAGGTATATGTGGTAAAACGTTTAGCTTCTGGGTCATCTTACATTTGTAGATACACCCTGTGGAAGATAGGGTATCTGACTAGTACTATTGACTAGTCTCAAGAAGGTGTTCCAGGTAAAACAATCATAACTTGTTCCTAGAGTATCCAAATTGAGTGAGACTAGTTACATTGGATAGGGGATAGTCTGTAGTATTTTTGGTACAAGTTTCAGAATTTAATATCAATTATTTTGTGTGGGGCACGCTATACAATTGACATCTCCCGAAAAGGCCAAAAATCAACAAGTTGTGGGGAAGTTACCGTAAATTCCACTTGGCACATCCAATTTTGATCATATCTGTGGAATTGCAGAGAAGAAATATCGGAGAACTACAAAAAATAAAGTTTCATACCCAGAAGGGCCGAAACTTTGGAGATACAGTAGAAGAAGTATTGTCTAGCAAAACCACCTCAAAATCAAGGTTCAAAAGTGATACTTGGCCAACATGCCACCCAAAAAGGGAACTTCTACACCAAATAAGCCTCCAGATAATCCTACATGGACTCTTGATGAAGGTGAATAAATGTGTAGGGACATAAATGATTTACAAAAGAATACAGTAACAAAAGATGTGTTAGAATATAGAAGATGATGTGCTCGTTTTACCATTGACGATACCTTCATCACCCAACCATAGGCCGAAGCCTCCCTCCGAGCACCTTAACCTTGACTAAGAATTCCTCCGAAAGAAAACCCTAGGCTAGATAGCCAAACACAGGGTGGCACACCTTTCTCCAAGGATAGCGCATCACAAAATACTGATCAGATAGTCCAAACCCAAACCAATAGATAGTCCAAGACAACATTGAAACTAGCTTTTGTTGTAGTTGCACCTGCAATCCTCCTCCACACGTGCACACCAAACTGGAGCTGCAGTGCGCACCAAACTGAGAAATGCAATTTTGAGATGCTGTCAAATGAGAACTGCGCCCTGTATTTATAGTGGTTCTGCCAATTTTGTTGGGGCCAACTTCTCCTTTTGGATATGTGTCTGTTCAGTATATTATTATTAATTGTGGCCGAATTCTTCTCTTGGAGGCTAATAACCTAATATAAATTATCTTCTTGAGCCGACAAGGCTTCTAGGGTTATTAGCCAACTCATTAGGGTTTCTCTTGCTTCCCAGAGTCTTCTATTCTTGTCAGGTTCACACGTGGAGGTAAATACCTCCTGCAACTACCATAATATTAACACTCCCTCCTAGCTAGAGAGGTATTTACATGTAATGGACTTGAGAATAAAACATACCATTTACCCAGTAGAATCAATATAGTCATCTAGATTATTTCATTACTATATCATGAGCATCACCATCATCATCAACTGCATCATCTCTCAAAACCATACTTCATCTGAGTAATTAGATATGATGTTGGATAAGTCACTCTCATCATAGAGTGATACAAGAGGAGTAAGAGCTCTGAATTGTTTTCCGTCTGGAAAATATATGTTCATCATTCATATGAATTATCATTATCTCCAATAAACTATTGATAGTCTTCAAGGCAATTTGAACAAGGATAGAACACACCTGTGTCTATTCATATTAGTACATAACTACAATTCTGTGGTTCACTACCACACCAAGTAACACACAAGTACTTGATTAGTAATGTAATGGTTGCGAATAGTGGAACATATCCACCATAGTAGTCCTCATCTACTGTTATACAGTCTTCATAACAAACATCTGATAGAAACCTGCACAGAAACAATGTTATGATATATACTGAATTATTTGGGCCAATCTTTCACTCACATCTGTGAGCTCTGAAAGAATATCTGCCTCATGAATAGCGAAAAATATTTATCATCATCTGATGCCATCCTGCACAAAAAAATATTGTTAAACATAAACTGAATCATATGGGACAATCTTTCACTCACGTCTGTGAGATATGAAAGAATATCTTCCCTCATCAGCAATGGGCTATCTGCTCTATTCTTCTCAACCAAGCAAGAAGGATTGTCTTTGATTTCTGAGCCTGAACCATTTCTCACCCTGGGCCATTCTTCCTACACTAATTAAAGTGCACCCTGGACAGAATTTATAAACCCTAAGAAATGTTTGGACCATTCCTCACTCTGGGCCATTCCTCATACACTAATTAAAGTGCACCCTGGAGAGAATCTATAAACCCTAAGGAATGATTGTCCCTGATTGCTGAGCCTGGACTATTCCCCACCCTGGGCCATTCTTCCTACACTTATCAAAGTGCACCCTGGAGAGAATGTATAACCCTAAGGAATGTATGTCCTGCATCAACCTCCAAAATGGACCATTCTTTGAAACTGCTCACAACTATGAACTTCGAAAGAATGACTGCCCGGTGAGGCAGACCATTCTACTTGACCACTACTCAGAGTGACTGCCAAGAAGAATGACTGTCCTAGACCACTTCCCATGTTAACCACAATGGGAATTCATTGTATATGATACATCAACAATCATTATGCCTCCCATGTTAACTACAATGGGAAGTCATTGTCTATCATAAATCTCAATCCACTTTCCGAACAAGAAAGCATCTGTCTAATCTGGACTATTTTTCAATTACAAAGATAAATAATATTTGCAGTGCTCTCTCCTAACTTGAAGATTCATTTATTCCTTTTTCAATAAGGAGGAAGTTGTTTCCATGAGCTTCAGCTTGACTATGAAAACTCTTTCATATTGAATAGAAGTTTTTACCAAAATGTCTTCTTATCTGCTCATTTGTGGAGATATGTATTGGAGAAATCATTTTCTCTTTACTAGACTTTATCATCGATAATGCAATGCTTGTACTTTAGTTTGGAACACTTGTGAAGGATTCATGTAGATATGAACAATAGAGTATATCATGGTTGGAGAACTGGAACATATCCATGTGGCACTTCTTCTATCATCATGAGATCTGATCTTCTAAGTAGTCATCTTGATGTTATAGGAAATCTTCACCACACTTTTGTTGTGCATTGGAGGTTCTCCACCAAGTTGTCTTCTTCTTATCTGCATACAGGACTCTCTTTCTAGTATGTCTCAAAGTATTGAGATTGCTCTTCATACGCTCTTTATTCAATTTCTATGGAGAAAATTCTTTGCATTTATCTGATGTAGAACTCCAACTCATGGATGTTGCGGATGATAAAATGACTCATGTAGTGATATGTCTAGTGTACTAGAACAAGTAATCATCATAGTCTTCTCCCTCCATCTGAGAGAACCTCTGGTTCTGGATCTTGCAATGCTTTCATTCATAAGTTTTCCATACACTGTTCTTCATCACAACTTTCAGTTCTTCTGCTTGATTGCTTTTAGTGAGTTCATATTAGGCTGGTAATCTTGTGATTCTTGATACAATGACTAGTTTTTCTCTTTCTTTCTTGGAATCCTCATGTTCTTCTTCATGTTTTTATTTAGATCTTGGGTCCATGGAGTTTCTTATAGATTCCATGCCCTAGAGATTCCACTTCTTCTTTTCATCATAGGATCACGGATCTGTATGGACAACCAGGAATACTTTAAGGCTTCTCTTCGAAGAGGTCTTATTCTATGGTTGAGCTGAACACGTACTGTCTTTTCATGGCTGCTACCATGGATATATATTTTATCATCTTCAATGGATCATAGGATTAGCTCCCTCCTAATCCTTACTTCATGTAAGAGTGCATATAATTGGCTCCCTCCATCTAATAGAGTCCATACTTCCATCTGCATCCTTATTGTCTTCTGCAATATATAATTGGCTCTCTCTGTCTAACAGAGTCCACGCTTCCGTATTAGTTTTCGTCATAAGTCTTTCTCCAATTTCTCTTGATGTCTGACTTCTAAGTCTCTTCAAGATTGATTCTGATTTTGGCTTATCTTGTAATATCTTTCACATGATATATTTCATTCTTTCATGTGTAATATCTAATGATAACTCTTTTCATCTTATTTGTTCTTCCATAGGTATAGTTCTTCTTGGAACACATTATCTTCCAAGAGATAGATATACAAGATATGTACAGAGACGATGCAAACAAGATATGTACAAGAAATAAGAAGAGTGTTTTTACCTTTTAGTAAAAGAAGTCTCTTCCATCTTGCTTAGTCTTCTTTGTAGGTTACTTTTCTTTGGCAATTGATGCTTCATGTTTCTCCTTCCTTTTCTTTAGCTCGGGACACTGATTCCTGTAGTGACCGTACTTTTGACAGTTGAAGCATTGTATTTATGAAATGTCTTTTCTCTGTTTTGGCTTCCTTTTTGAATCGAACTTTCTTTTGTCCCTGAAGTTATTGAATCTTGTTGTGAAGGCTTGATCATCGTACTTATTTTGAGGTTTCTCTTTTGCATTGATCCTTGATTCTTCTTAAGCACAACAAGTCCAAATTTCTTCAAATGTCGGGTACTCCTTCCTTGTGTTCATGCTTACGACAAATGCATCCCATGTCTTGGGAAGACCATTGAGTACTATGTTCACCAATTCCTTTTCTGAAGTGATCTCTTCAATATCTTGTAGTTGATCTCTTAACTGGGAGATCCTTACAAAGTATGATGTTATGTTGTCGTCATCATTCATCTTCATGTCACGAAAATAATTCTTCAGACTCATAACTTGTCCAATGTTTCTGACTAAGAATAGATTTGTTAGGGAATCATACATCTTCTTCGATGAGTCAACATGGGAGATGTAGGGTATCAAGTGGTATTTTATGGAATCCACTATGATACTCATGGAATTGATGTCAACATCTTTGAACTTCTCCATAGCTGCAATGTTCTGCGGTTCCTTCTCTTCTCCTTCTTTAAACTCTGGCTTCACGA
>ML779777.1:70939-202917 GCA_009831015.1 Picea engelmannii | reverse complement strand
CATATTTACTTCTTATCAACCATGACAAAACAATAATGAGTCATATTTACATCAAACACTATTGGGTCCATTACCCAAAACTTTGTGCTACGGGTCTTTCTTCAAGGGTTGACATCAATGACAACCAACCTTAATCAACAGATACCCAGGGTCTTCAATCTCGTTGCCCAAAAGTACGAATCTAACCATGAGATTACATGTGTTGAAGTCGAACATGGTAGAAACCACTTGATTACCAGTCATTGATGAAATCGTTAACAAGTGCGAGGGAAATCACCATTAATGTCAATGACTCCCAAGGTACTCTAGTACAATCCTTCGAATGTGAATGAATGAGTTGAGGTCGAACATCTGACAGAATCTTTCGATCATGGGTCAATGACGTAAACCCATTGTTGAAAGAGAGGAAACATGCCATTGAGGCATTCAAGTTCTAAGGTACCAAAGAATTTCTAAGTCTTGATTCCGGATAATGAGCTGAAGTTGACGGAACAAAACTCGTCACCGAAGGGCCTTGATGTATCCCCCATCAATGACACGAAACGAGTAACAGATTTTGAAGGTGAAACAGAGTATGATGTAAGTTGGACTGGACACAGGGAAGGCCGACACAGAGAGAATGGACAACTGCAGATGGCCAACTCAATAGAGGTTTCATATGAACTTCTCTTGAACATATGAACGACACGACCAATGATTTGGCAGCATTGACTCAAAGACGACACAGGGTATGACCTTGTAGCAAATCGAATGAGAGACAAATCGATTTTCCAAACCGGTTTCAAATAATGAATAGGGGGTTTCATGTTCAAGAGCAACACTTACTGCCAATTAATATGAAGATGAAAACATATCCCTTTCCCAAATTCCCCCCCACCATTTCTGGCGAGTACCTCTTTATTTTTACGCAAGCTTGAGGGGGATAACATATGCTTGTTGATATAAGCTTATCCTTCAGATAAGTCCTTCGAAGTATGTTTAACGAACCCTAAGAAGGAGTGGTTTGGTCCCATGATGGGTCTGTTGATGTTTGTTTAACGAGTCCAAAGATAGAAAACTTGAAAGTTTTTCATGATTATAGAGTCTGGAGAAACACTTAAAAGAGAACTCTCTCAGTTCTTTTTTCGTAAAATAGTCTGGTGAGACCAAAAAAGAGATAAATTATCGCTCACCAGATGTTGTCTTCAAATACTTTATCGAGCGTGAAAATAGCAAGGTCGCTCGGCTATCTTTTCATGTTTAGAGAGTCTGAAAAGAGCTTAAAGAAGACTCCAGGGGGGTTCCTTTTTCGTATAACCTTGTTGAGCCCGAAAAAGTGATAAAAGTATGCTTGATCGTGTTCTCATGTATTTTCGAGCGTGAGAATGGACAAAGACTCAGCTCGAGGTTTTATACAAAAACCATTAAAAACAATCAAAACATGTGATGAAGAAGAAAAAATATGTCTGCATCCCTGTACATGAATATCGAAGTTGTTATGACTGCAAAAGTTACACTCAAAAGGGCATTAGGGATTAGGTTTTAATAAATAAATAATTATAAAAATTTAATAACATGGTAAAAGTTAATATAAAGAAATAAAAACTCTTTTTACCATATCATTTTCACTTTACCACTATTTGAGCCCAAAAACCCCTCTTTTACCCTCGAAATTCGGCGTCAAATTGTGGGAGTTACGAGCATCCATTCGACGAACCGTCAGCGGTAGTGAGGTAGGCACTTTGTCCTCTACTCTTTCATGGTTTACTTTTTCATTTTCATTGGTAAAAACCATCATTTTGAGTTTTTTTTAGGGGTTATTATGGCACTCAGCCATTCTCGCAGGTGGGCTACACGGGACCTGTGAGAATGGGTCATTCTCGTAGGTGAGCCCACAGTAGACTGCGAGAACCTCACACTGTGCCTAAAGGGAACCTGCGAGAACCGCAAAGCATAAATGTTTTTTGAAGTTTTTCTCAATGAAAGAAAACCAATTTATGAATAGAGTTATTAATCTTCTTCTTGTGCTTCTTATGCAGGTATTTGGCCATCACAATGGTTCTGGAATGGTGTGAAAGGGAGCACGAAGAAGATAATGCCATTGCCGGAAATCATCCACCCACTATTGTCGCTTTGAGAAACTGTGGTCTTCTGAAGTACTTTTGTACCCCGGGCATGAGGGCCCAAATTAGGTTATTGGAGTACCTTGTGCATATGTGGGATCCCGATTAGCAAGTAGTTCATGTAGGGGTCCACACATTGTCCTTAGATGTTGAGGACATTTAATTCTTGACTGGACTGTCACGGCGTGGGTACCACGTGAGCCTGACTGGTAGCAGAGGTGGTGGGATACCCATGAGTGAGTACTGCCCCTTACATTGTGTTCCTGAGGCAGAGAGGAAGAAAGGGAAAGTAGTTATTTGGGGAGTACATGATTTGACCCTCCGTACTATCTTGTTCACCATTGCTCGGATGGTTGGGAGCTCTTCTGCTCACATGGTGCTCTAGAGTTACTTTCAGTATGCCATAGAGTGTACTGAGCCTTGGGTTTTTAACTAGGCAGATGCTGTGCTTCATAGCATGAAAAAACAGTTGACCAAATGCAGACGAGGCGACCTGAAGCAATTCGGGTACGGATCTTTGTTGGTGTCCTTCTTTCTTGAGAGGGTTCCGTTATTGAGGTTGCAGGTTGAGTGGAATTTTCCGGCTCCCACAGATCCAAGAATTTTGAGATGGTGTTAGCTCATGGCCCGACACGTAGCTAGACTAATTATCAAGTATGATGATACCGTCTTCAACTGGTTGCGACCACATATGCTGATGATCGACAATTATTCTTATGCCGGGTTGGATTTCTAAGGAGATCCAGACTTATTCCTACCCAAGGGTGCTTAGTGGGGGGAACTTGGTAAGAAGTACACAATTTTTATTTTTTTTTCTTTTTAAATGTTTTTTTGAATTTTTGTCATATGCAAATGTTTTTAAATGTTCGTCCAAAGACTAAATACAAAATTCATTTTTGATGACACAGATGTGGGACCTTACCGACCTCCTGGTACTTCTCCTATTCAGCGGCGATGAGAGGTAGCACCAGTGTCACAATGGGACGCCGAGGATTATCAAGCAATGGAACAAAACCTAGAGGGTTTGACAACAGATATTCTAGACACGCCTCTTGGAGAGGTTCCACGATGCTATCAACGTCATACAGTAGGAGTGTCATATTCCATTGGTCGACTACTCCGTAGGGTTGCCCGGGCAGTCGTGTGTTACCATGAACGTCATCCATGACGTCACTTTGTAGAAGCTATGAGCTTCATATTTTGATATTTTGGTCTTTGGACAGAACCTTTTGTAAAAACTCTTTTGATCGTTATATATATAGACGGCTTCTACCGGTTTATCTTGTGTTGTGTAAAAATTGATGTGATTGATTTATAAATTATCCAAATGTCTGTCTAATACATAGTTAGCCAATGCATCAGTTAATGTATTTAGACATCTAGGAATATGTTGATATTCAATATAATCAAAATAAAATTCCAAGAGGCGAATTCGCAAATACACCCGTAACAAAGTAGGACTTCGAATACTATAGACATTACTTAACTGTAGTACTACAATCTGCGAATTGAGTCGCACAACCAAATGACGGATTTCGAGTGAGATAGCATCAATCAACAATTTGATAATGACGTTATACTCTGCAATATTATTGGTCGCACGACTGAGACACACACCTTGTAAGGAGATAAGTTCGTTTGTAGGGGCGTAAATTGCCCATGCAGCGGAAGCAAGGTTTTGAGTACTATGGCTAGCACCATCAACGAAGCCAATGTAGGGTAGAAAAGACTCTGACATCTGGAAATCAAACACAACGTCACATAAGGGCAGAGACCAGATAACGAAAAAAGCAAGCTATAGTAACACACAAGAAGTATGATACAATAAAAATACAAGTACTCGTGCACCGATGATTTTATGCATAGTACTTTTTCAAGTACAACCCATTCCTGGGTTCACTCAAAGGGATACCATCATAATCTACTAACTCATAAGCCCCTTTTTCCAAAACTTGTCGAATGATATAAGGACCTCGCCACATAGCTTCAAATTTTCCAGCTCCTAGCATATCTCGATCTTGTTCATAGAGGAGAACGATATCTCCTTCAGAGAAAACGCGAGGCTTGACATGTTTTTCATGTTGGGCCTTGACACATTTTTTCTGAGCTTCTATGACTAGGGTGGCATCACGTCGAGTTTTCTCTAATCACATAAGATACAATAGACATTCTTCCTCAGTAGAAGTGTTTGGTAGGAGTTCAACGGCTAGTTTCAAAGAGGGTATCTTTCATTCAATCGGGAGAATGGATTCCAAACCATAGACTAACCGGAAAGGTGTAAACCCAGTAGCGGACTTGACGAATGTCCGGTAAGCCCACAATGCTAAAAACAACACTATGTGCCAACTTGTTTTGTGAATCCCTATCATTCGTCGGAGCATAGTTATGAGAACTTTATTAATTGCTTCGACTTGGCCGTTGGCTTGTGGGTAATAGGGCATTGAGTTTTCATGGAGAAGACCCAACTTTTTAGTAAGTTCGGACATCATGAAGTTTCTAAAGTGGCTACCATGATCAATGAAGATAACCTGGGGAACACCAAAACGAACTATGATGTGATTAAAAATGAATAATGTTGCGGTCTTTCCAGTGTTGTCAAATGTCGACATCGCCTCGGCCCATTTCATAAAGTAATCGACGACTACAATAATGTATCCATGCCCCCCGGCCAAGTGGGGGTGACATGTCATGAAATTGATGCCCCATTTCACAAAGGGACCAATGGAGACCACAGGGTGAAGAGGAGCGGGATGAGACCGTATCTTGTTATTATAGGTCTGGCAGGCATGCCATTTTTGAACGGTGATTATGCAATCGCTAAATAAAGAAGGCCAAAATAACCCTGCTCGTAAGATCTTTTGGGCAATAGCATACCCAGACATATGACCACCACAGGCTCTAGAATGACAGTCATTCAGATCTCTCTCGGCCTTGTCGAATGTGACACAGCGTCGAAAAACAGAGTCAATCCCCTGACGATAAAGAGTATCCCCGAGGATAATATATTGACAAGCTTGGTATCGTATTCAAAGTCGCTCAGTACTGGACAAAGTTGGCTGGAAAGTCTAGGTTTGGAGATATATAATGATATCGCCATACCAAATATCATCAGTGCTGATGAGGAAAAGGGATTCATCAGGTAATGAATCAGCTGCTACATTTTCCGTTTCAGAATAGGGAAAGTCGCATATCAACTCATAAAACACTAAGGACTTCTTAGACTTGGCACGTTCGAATTCCAAGTCAAACTCCTGGAGTATCACGATCCATTTGGAGTATTTTCCCCCTAGCAATTGATGTGTGAGAATGTGTTGCATAGGGTTGCAGTTAGAAATCACTGTAGTCTTGCACAAGAGGATATAGTGCCAGAAGCGTTGGACGGCTTGGACGACAGCCAAGGCCAATTTTTCAACATGTAAATACTTGATTTTGGTAGGCATTAGACTTTGACTCAAGTAATAAATCACATGTTCATCGTTATAATCATCCTCTTGGATGAGAACCATACCAATGGTGTAATCCGAGGTAGCAAGGTAAAGGAAATAATCGCGACTTTAATCGGGGGGAAAGAGAAGTGGAGCACGCGTTAGGGACAATTTCAAAGCTTCGAAAGAATTGTTGGCGATGGTATCCCATATGAACTCAGACCCCTTTTTTAATAACCACGTAAATCCACGAGTTATCTCGATGTAATTTGGGATAAAACGACGAAGAAATTTTTTTTTCCCCTGCAAAATTTGTAACTGGAGAAGTGTAAAAGGAGGAGAAAGATTAAGGATCACCTCAACCTTTAAAGGATCCACCCGGATCCCTTGACGTGAAACGATAAAACCTAGAAGGTGGTCGGATTCCACGCAGAAAACACACTTATGAGGATTCAAACGTATACGGTAGAACCGACAGCAGATGAAAATGGCTCGGAGGTGGGTTGGATGATTGACTAGGCGCATGGAGTGAGCGGGTAAATCGTCCAGATATGGTTGAATGATGTGCTTGATATCATGGAAAGCATAATACATAGCGTGTTGAAAAGTGGTGCCAACGTTCTTGAGACCGAAAGGGAGTTTTTGATAGGAAAAAGTACCCCAAGGACAAATAAAAGCAGTCTTATGTTGATCCACGGGAACAATGTTGATTTGATTATACCCGGAGAAACCATCCATTAGAGAGAAGATTTCACTTCTGGCGCAATCATCAACAATCTGATCGACGAAGGGGGTAGGAAAGTTGTCTTTGGGACAAACTTTGTTGATATCCCTATAATCAACGCATACATGAATGGTGCCTTGTTTCTTGTCGATCGGGACAAGATTGGAAACCCAGTCAGTGAGAGCCACTAGATAAATAAAGCTGACTTTGAGAAGTTTCTTGACTTCGAGCTTGATAGCTGCTACTTTACGTGGGTGAACTGAACGAAGGCGTTGTCGAATGGGTTTAGCGTCGAGGTATGTCTTGATCTCATGTATCACAATGTCGGGGTCGATAATTGACATTTCTTCGTAGCTCCAGTCGAAGATGTCATGAAACTCTTTGAAAAGGGACGTATAGGTGACGACCTCGTTAGAAGAACACGAAGCTCCGATATGGACATTTTCGAAAATCCCAGGTTTGACGGATATGTCGAGGGGAATAGTGGGTGAGATATTGCTTAAGTTCCCTTCGAAAAACACATCGTGTGTGGACCCGGGAACGATTGAGATGACGACAATGGTCGACGAGGTCGATATCTGTTGGTATTTCTCAATGGTATGTTGCTCCAGAAAGAGGATGGAACGATGATGTCCATCGTCCCAAGGGGTGTCCTCCATGACAGACATTATCATCTCGTCAGTGGGAAAAATGACACGAAAAGGATCGGGAGACAACTCACTAAGAGAGGGGGTAGAAGGGGTTGCCGATTGAATGGCCTGATAGGCGGATTCAACTAGACTTAATGACATTTCGTCATCGTAACGAAGATAATCTCTAGGGTCAGGTACTATCTAGGGGTTGTGAGACGCAGGAAGTTCTTGAATCTAGGTGGAGATCATGTTGATTGAAGAAACAGATGAGCGTGGAACATTGGGCGGTGGAATAGGGAAATTACCCATTAACGAAGAGTCTTTGAGAAGGCCTACACCGACGTTCTCATAACCCGGTGGAGTTTTAGCGATGAACGGTACGTTGTCAGTACGCGAGTCGGAATTAAAGAAGGCTAATTGGTCGACAATGATTACCTTCCCTTGATGTGGGAAACATACCACTCGAAAAAGGGTCGACACAACTGCATGCATGGAATCGATCCAGCTGCGGCCAAGCAGAAGATTGTAATCAAGGGGAGCGTTGAAGACTTCCACTTCGACTTGGACCGTTTTGCCTTCTAACGTGATGGGAAACGAAGGAAGGACATTATAGGGCTTAAAACCGGAGCCATTGAAGGCTTTGAGAGTGTTATGGGATTCGTTCAAAGGGGGAGAGCCAATGGATTTTGAGCAAGTAAGAGACATGACACACGTCGAGGCACCCTCGTCGATAATGGTTCGACAAATGTTTTTGTCAGAGACAATCACTTGGATCTGGAATGCGAGTTGAGGGGGTAACCTTGGAGTGTGATCTTCCAAGTCAAAAATTATTAAATTCGTATCCATCGAGTCGATTCCACCGATATCTTTCAACAGTGCCTTCCATTGTGTGGGACAAATTTGAAGGACTTCGAGGGCTGACATCGCAGAAGGTGCTTGGGCCAGATATTTAACAATGTTGTAGTTCTAGGCAGCACGAGCATGAGGATTGAAAGCCAATTTTCGAACGATTCCCTTTGGGAGGGTCGAAGAACTGTGTCAAGGCTCGGTCGCTCGAGATGAAGAGGACCGTTGGTAGGTGGAGTCATGGGATAGGGTTGTACCAATGAAGGAGGTAGATCATCAACCTTCTCTTTAGAGGGAGAATAATCTTTGGCTCGAGTGGTGAGGGAAATGTCGTTTTTCTTTGAATCGCCAGTACACATCAATACATAATATGTAGTAGAAGATGAGGGTTGGTCGTGAATGACCAACTGAGCCTGTTGTTGAGACGAGAAGGGTTGGGACAAAACGACCGGAGCAGGTGGTTTTGGAGCTCCTTGAAGGAACTTAGTGACCTCGGTGCGTTGTGGACAATCCTTCATGTAGTGATCATCACCACAGATAAGAAAAGGGTATCGAGGTTTGCGCTTATCCCGATCGTCAACAGGGGTAGTTTTGATTCGCTCTGCTTAAGAAGTATTTTTTTCCTCCTTATTCTTACCCCTTCCCTTTTTGGATTTGTTTTTACCGGCTGGGGTAGATTGAACTGCATTTACGTCAGAAGTCTTGTCGGTGGGAGGGGAAGGAGACAAAGCATTTTGAACATTAGAAGAAGCAGGTTTGGGGTTTGCGCTTGAGGCAAAATGTGGTTGGGCCTGGAAAGTTCCAATCACACTGTCGGCTGCATGCGAAGAAACTGGAGTTGTTGAAGTGGCGGAAGTGGAAGGACGAGGTAAGTCAGGTAGTAAATCATAAAGGGTACCTGTTTGTGAGTAAACGAGGTCAAGGTATTGAGCATGAATTATAGCCTGCTCTTCCGTGACTACTCCACCCATGGCAATGTCATGATCGATGTCATTCACAAATGATTTTGTGAACCATTCTGCCAGCAACTGATCAGGGAGTTCGAGTTTAATGAGACGTCGTCTCCGTCGCCACTCATGAATGTGATCGGATATATGAGTGGCCTTGTTCTGTTTGAAAGAACTCAAAATATCGATCCTCGTTTCATAACGGATCGTTAACTAGTAGTGTGTAAGGAAATCCATAGCTAGGGTATTGAAGTCAGAGAAGAAACCTCGTGGAAATTCTATATACCACTTCGTAGTAGAACCTGTGAGGGTTCGTTGAAAAAGACGTAAACGAATAGAGTCATCCATCAATGAGTTGGATGAACACCAGAGGTGAAAAGTCATAACATGATTGTTCGGGTCCTCTCCCGCTTTGCCGTCGAATTTAGGAATGTCCGATGGTAGCTTGGTGGGTATAGCAGGCCATTAGGGAGAGTGACGAATTGGATCATTTAAAATCCTTGACAAATCTGGAAGATCCAAAGTGGCCAAAAAGGGTAACTATCGATTCACCTGCAGGTACTGGTGGCTTTGGGGAGGAAGCCCCGTCGGCAAACTAGTAGGACCATAAGCAGTCTACATATAATGTGAAGACCCACGCGGATTCATTGGTGGTTGAAGAGGATAGTAGCTCATGGGATTGTACCCTGGAACAGGGACATGAGTTTGAGCAGTCAAGCCCCAAATAGGATTGAATGAACCTGGATATGGTTGGCCCATACTAGGGAGTATTACAGACGCAGCTGGAAACTGCTACCCCCCAGTCGATTGAGGAGGAATTTGTATCAGATGATTCCAATACTGGGCCAAGGACGGAGGTATGTTTTGTCCATAAGGTGGGGTCGGTCCTCCTATCAAAGGTGGTGTTCCAATTGGGGGTTGTGTTCCAATTGGGACTTGCATTCCAATAGGAATTTTCCCACTGAGAGGGGGTTGAGTCATGCCACATTGGTGAAATTGTCCACTGAAAGGAATCTGGTAATTTGGTGTGAATGTCGAAATAGTGCCACTAGGATTAAGACTTCCAGTAGAAGACGAGGAAGGTCCTCCAAAAGGAAATTGAGGGAGTATCGGAATAAAACCGGGAAGAGAGTGCCCAGAAGAAGAAGGACCACCAGGAGAGCTGGATGGGGTTTGCGTAGGAGTGGGAATGGAAGAATTCAACGCATAGTATCCAGGTGGTAGTGTTGGGGTGACATTGGGCGTTCGCAGTGTGTTGATGGGAGCGAGACTAACCGCAGTAAACCCGGTGTGAACACTCGTAGTATCTGTGTGATGCACCATTTCTATAGGGACGGTCAAGACGTGGTCAGATCACGTGGCGTCTATACCAAGAAAGTGATAGGTTGTAGTAAACGCTACTGTCTCTGGACTAGAGATTTCAGAAATCACAGGTGGGGTGATTTCGAAAATCACAGGTGAGCCTGGACCAAAAAGGTCCCGTCGAAAAACACCCGTAGACCAAAAAAGATCTTGGCCTTCGATGCCTGGAAAGGGTCCAACCGGTGATCCAGAAGATGTAACAACTAAGTCTCTGGAAGAATTCAGTCGCATAAATGGTCGCTCAGAATCAGGGTGAAGTCGAAAGTCCTCTCGAGTATTGGTGATTCGGAAATGTTCGAGAGAGTCAGTTCGTTCCACTTGTGGTGTGGTGACGTCTGGGACTTCACTCCACTGAGGAGAGCCCTCAGGTGAACTTGTAAGCAAGGGTTGAGAACCTTCCATATGATCTGGAGATAAACCCTACATTCTACGTGAACGACATGCAGGAGCTATTGTAAACGAGTGACAAACTTCACGAAGAAAATTGTATAGTCAACTTTGGTAAACAAACAACACGCGCTAGTAAACAAAATCTAGGAAGAAACACCAAGCAAACAAGAACTTCTAATTCCGAAGCCACTAGTTGGTGATGAAATCCAACGTCGCAACAACGAGATGAGAAGGAGCTGGGCTAGGGTGGAAAATTTATGCTAACGACCTGCTTAACGTACTAACACCCTGGGGCAAGCTCCCACACATAATCGTGGGTATACCCTCCAAGGAGCCCGAGTGAGTTTAGCCAACGTCGATTCCAGGTACCGTGAAGACTCTCCCCTTCACAGTCACCTTGTGTAAGACCCTAGAAAGATAGGCCGCTAAGGTTACCACTGACAACAATAGAGCTTTGGGGGACAGTCGACAGTCCAATCCACACGCAAGGGCAGGGTATCTAGCCCAAAATCAACTCAAAAGGCTTCCACTCATCATTGTGGGTATACCTCCAAGTGACCCCCGTAATACATGCAATTTCTACACCGATATCAACAAAGTAGGGTGAGTAACTCTGTCAATATCAATGTGACCTCGTGTTTAACCCTTGTGTGAGAAGGGCTTCCCAGGACAAGATGTTGTAAATGGAATTTGACACTCCCTAACACAAGATGATATTGTGTGTTTTGTGCTTTGGAGAGTGTATCTCTCTACCTATTCCAAAGCACTAGCCTAGCTAAATGTTGTTGTAATAGAGCCCTATAAAAGAGTTACTAGTTAAATTTTACAATTGCGCAGTGTTATTAAGAGCTGTTGTTACTCAAAGGAAGAGGAGATGAAACTGATGTTGTATGAGACTCTGACCCAACGATGCATGGATAAGAATGAAATATATCAATTTTCGTTCAATGAATCCTATGTACGAGAGGGAAAGAGAAGTTTTTCGGATCAAACTTGAACTACAAGACACAATTTCCTTTAAAATGCAATTGCAACAAATCACGCATAAATAACAATTCTCTATTGTTTCTTTTTCAATAATTTCAACAATTGATTTTCAATACTTTCGAAGACGAAAATGTTTTTGAAAGAAAAACGTTTGTTCACTTTTCAAAAAGGACCTACACCATGATGGTTAGAGTGTAGAAAATCAAAAACTAAGGAACAAGCGATAGATAAAAACCCAAACCATTCTTTCAACGGAAACACAAATAACAAGCAGATCAAACTAGTCTTTTCAATTGCATGAGCAAAGTGATCTTTCAAACAATGAGAAAATGATAAAGACAAAGAAGCTCAACTTTCAACTGAACAAGCACACTCAGATTTCAAAATCAGAGAGTATATCTTTGCAGAGAAAAGTCAAGAAACGAAATTCAAGAAAAATGGACAGGAAGAGTCTTGATTTCCTAAGACTGTTCATGCACAAGAACGAAGACAAGAAAACATAAACCAATGGTCCAAACACTCTTTTTAAGCACCTATATTGATCTGGGCAGTTGATCATGCAAAAGTCTTAAAGACAAAATTTTGAACAAAGGGTTCGCAGGCTGAGGGTATTACACAGTGTGAGAATAGGTCATTCTCACAGGTGAGCTTTGAGAAGAGTGCGAGAACCTCATACTGAACCTAAAAGCAGAGTGCAAACCCAGTACATTCTCGCAGGCCACTATGGAGTGCAGTGCAAGAATGTCTGAAACTAATCAAATTTTTGGAAAAAGACACAAAATTTGAAGAGGCCTCTGGACCTAGAGGGTCTATCAGGGTATCTTGAAGACTCAGAGATTGATATGAATGGAGAAAGGTAAGTCAAGAGAAAATGGCCAAGGAAAAATACCAAAAACCACAAAGAAAATGAGTTATCTCCCCAGTGGAGTCACCAATTTTGTTATCGGACTAATCGGTAGGTGCAGACATTAACAAATCTCCCTAGATCCACCTGGATCTAGAACAAAACATGATAGGACATGACTCTTTCTCTAAGTTTTGACCATTGAATTAGCTAGTAGGGACGAACAAGTAACATACCTTTGTATCGCTTCCTAGGGTCTTTGTTGCTCCCTCTTCTCTCTAGTTCTCTCGTGAGGTCAAGACCAAGACAACACAAACCAACCAAAGTGAAGATAGCAAAATATATTCAACTGTCAACTTATGTGTATGATCAAGGAATTACACAATAAAGTGAGAATAGCTTTATGGCAAAGGACATGCCACTGTATCGTATTAATTGAAAGAAGAATATTACAACCTGATCGCCTTGATGTCGCAAGCTTTCTTTCGGTGGCTCTTGGCTCCAACACACACACTTGCTCAATCCTTGCATGAAGAAGATCAAATCCTCTTGATAGACTTGCTAGAGTCTCCAAGCTCTTGTTCAAGCTAGGTCCTTCACACAATTCTTTCACCAATTCTCCAATGAATCTTTCTTAACCTTTTCCATGAGAATTCCATCAATATATAGGAGAGAATGAGATGGCTACTTGGATAAGAATGATCCCACAATATCAGGGAAACCAGTAAGAGGATAACCATTCGAATGTCAACCCATTCTTCTAGAAGATTCCCTTCTAGAACCATCGAGACTTCATCTTTTTCCAAGATTTAGAACAAGTTCTCACCCTAGCTATGTAGCATAGTGCGATAAGTTCACACCCTAGCTTAAGGCAGCCTGCGAGAATGGGTCATTCTTGCACCCTAGGATACTAGCAACCTGCGAATTCTCTTCAAAAGTATGTTTTCTGAGAAGAGATGAATGTCACTTTTCTCTGGAGAAAGTTCTTATGAGGAGCCTGAGTACACCATCATCAATACACCATCATGATGACCAAAATCATGGGTAACAATGGTGGAAACTAAGGATCTTCCTTCCAACGGTTATACTGTTACGAAGGAAACCTCACTATGATACTATGTTGAAATTTTGGTATTCTCATTTAACCATAGACATTGTCACAACATTCTCACCCAACCATAGGCATTCACATATGACACCCCCAAGAACACTAACCTTTACTTAGAATAATTTTGGCAAGCCTACTCTAGAACCAACAGATAAACCCTAGTTGCTAATTGCAACAACAACTCAAGACAAGTAGAGCGCTCCTTCTCCAAGGGTAGCACACAAGAGAGAGAGTCTCCATATTCACAGAAAAAATACCATACACAACTTCAGTAGCTACAGTTGCAGCAACTACAACTGCACTACTCTATCTCTCAAATGTGCACCATACTTAGCAATAATATCACCAATAATATCACCAAGAGAGAGACCAAGACCAAGAGATGACCATGCGCCCTTATTCCTCATTGTAGATGCAACTCCATCTCTCCACAAGACTTGTGCACTAACTGGGTGTATAAATGATCTAAAATGTCCTCTATTTATATTAATCTATCCAGTGACTTTTTTGGTTGAGCCGACCTGAATTTCTGGTAATCACATTTTCTATTTATCTTTTTTCTGTGGATCCGACTTGTATTTCTAGAATATAATATTCTAATATTATGTATTCTATTAGGATGACTTGTCTTCTATGGTTTCCACACATTTGTTTAATGGTTCACTTTCTTCTAGAATATTCCATTTTAAGTCACAGGTTACACATGGAGGTTAATACCTCCCACAACTACTAAAACATCAACAATAGGAGAGTTGTTATTAGACTTTATTCTATGGAAGGAAAGAAATACCATTAAAATATTCCATAGGAATTAAAATGTACCTTGGAAAAGAACCATAGGGTCTTCTAATAAATTCCAAAATGGCTACCTCCATCTAGGGATCATGAACATAAAATTGAACTAATACCTGGAAGTACTCCTCCTAATAAAAGGCCTTATAGATATCCTCATTAGAAAAAAGGGGAGATTGAGAAAATGGTAGAAGAAATGCTAGATTTAGGTATTATTCAACCAAGAAGGAGTTCATTTTCAGATCTAGTAGTGAAGGTGATAAGAAAAGACAATTCTTGGAGGAAGTGACCTGATTATAGAGATCTAAACAAAATCACCATAAAGGATAAATTCCCTATTCCAAATATTGATGAGATATTAGGTGAGCTTCATGGAGTGACTCATTTTACAAAGCTAGATATTAAATCAAGATACCACCAGATCAGATTAAGAAAATAAGACATTCCCAAAACAACTTTTATAACTCATGATGGGCACTATTAGTTCTCGATCATGCCTTTTGGGTTGACCAATGCTCCTTCTACTTTTCAAAGCCTTAAGAATAAAAATTGTGGACCCCAATTTAGAATTTTTGTGTTGATTTTCTTTGATGATATACTTATATATATTAAATCATGGGAAGACCACATTAAACATGTGCATAAATTCCTACAAATTCTTGATACCAATCAATTGTATGTAAAAATATTCAAATGTTCTTTTGGGAAGTAGGTAGAGTATTTGTGTCATATTGTTTCAAGGGAACGGGTTAAGTTGGGCCCTCAAAAGATCCAAGATATTACAAAAGGGCCTTTTCCTAAGAACATCAAGAGTCTTAGAGAATTTTTGGGTCGTACAGGGTATTATTGGAAATTTGTTAATAATTATGCATGCATTACAGGCCCACTCACATATCTCTTGAAGAAAAATTCATTTGTACGGAATGAAAAGGCTACCTTGGAATTCTGACTCTTAAAATGTGCCATGTCTTCTACACCGGTATTGGAAAAACTTGATTTTGGTAAAACATTCATAGTCGAATATGATGCATATGGACAAGGAATTTGAGAAATATTGACGCAATAAGGGAGACCATTGGATTTTAAAAGTAAACAATTAAAGGGAAAATACTTGGTGAAATATACAATTGGAATCGTCGCAGCGTATACACAACCAAGGTGAGACGTTGTCATTTTCACAGTCTTCGCACTGTTTCCTTCACTAGGGTGAAATGATTCAACGTCATCGCACTTTATACTTCTCTAGGGTGCAACGATTCAACAACCCTCCAGAAAATTGAGTTACAGTAAAATAACCATATCGCGAAATCTGTGATTTGGGTCGGGGTGAAATTTTTACTAGAGACGTATACCATAGGGATTCTTATGCTCACCAAAAATATCCAAAACCCACATCATAGTTTAGGAGATATAACTGTTTTATCATATCTATATCTGCCATAGAACCATCTATCATATCTCGGAATCCACGATCTGGGTTTTCAGGGTCTTTTCAGAATAAATAATAGGATGGAGGTAATGAAACTTCTTCAATCAAGTATTATGATAATACTCACACCATACAACTATTTTGAATGGAATCTGAAAGCTGCATTCCAACTCAAAAGAAAAGGACTGTATAATTTGACGATGGCGACAGAAACATAACCTACATCAGCGCTTGAGAAGACCAGATGGGCGAACCGTAAGGATGAGGCCACATGATTACTTCTTGAGTTAATCTCCATTGATCTATGGTTTCATGTTTCCACATGAAAGAATCCAAATGATATCTGGACCACCTTGGAAGGAATCTTTGGAAAGCAGGATGAGATGTGAGGTCATATGCTTGAGGTAGAGTTGAATACCTTAGACCCTAAAATTTTTGATAATATACATGATTTCTTTACTAAATTTAAATATTTTATTTTGATCTTGGGTGAATGTGGTATTGACAATTCTACACAAGAGAAAAAACTTATTCTAACAATCTTGGCCAAGCTAGGACCAGAATATGTTGTATATGTCTCCAATTTCCATTATGGCAGATGTCTTTTGGGCGAAAATTGGAAAATGCCTATGATGGCTCAGTTCATTGAGTGTCTCACACAAGAGTAGAAAAAAATCATATAGATGGGCCTCATGAAAGATCCCAAATCACATGCACTCACCATGCATGATGGAAAAGGGTCATCCAATCAGAAATCGAAGCAGAACGAAAGGAGCTATTACATCCAAAGTCAAATAAGGAGGGATATTCCAAACCCTTTAAGGATTCTTCAAGTTCCAAAGATTCTTAAAATTCCAAAGGGAAGAAGAAGAAGGGAAAGAAGTGCAGATATTGTAGTAAACTGAATCATGAATAATAGACATGCATGCAGAGGCAAATCGATCTTATGACACAGGTACTTCAAACAAATAACCTTGGAGACTTCATTCCTAAAGGATCCAAGAAGAAGAAGGAAGAAGACCATGCGCCTAAGAAAGGTAATCATCATGCTCTGGTTGCAATTAATTCCTCATCTGATTCATGGATTATAGATCTTGGTGCATCACATCATATGGTAGATAAAGAAGAAGTTTTTACTTCTTTGAGTTCATGCTCTAGACCTCCTATTCTCATGGGAGATGATACTCCAATAACAGTTGCAGGAGAGGGAATAATGGAACCCCCTAACAAAAGTTTTGAGAATGTCTTACATGTTCCAAATATTTCTATAAATCTGCTCTCAGTTTATCAGATAACTCAAACAAGTTAAAGGGTTGAATTTACATTAGATTCAGTTATTGTACTTGACATGCATGATAGTTCCATTATTGCAGTTGGTGAGGTATATCACACATCATGGTTGTATAAGTTCACTAAGTTTATTGACTATGAATCCTCTTTTCTACTTACACATGGTAATGATAGTAGTAGAGTATGTCATGAGAGATTTTGTCATTTAAACTTTAGGTACATGCAGTGACTTTCGAAGCAAGGAATGGTCAAAGGCTTTTCATACATTCAATTTTATGGTTTGTGAAGGATGCATTCTTGGCAAGCATCCTGAAGAGAAATTTGAAAAGGGGAAGGTAAGGAGAGCCTCCTCTTCCTTAGAGCATGTTCACAGTGATCTCATGGGTCCATTTCCACATCCGTCCATCAGCAAAGCAAGGTATGTTCTTACATGTATTGATGATTACTCACTCTATACTTGGGTTTATTTTCTCAGACAAAAGTCTAAATTTTTTTAGCATCTCAAAGACTTCAAAGCTCTAGTAGAGACACAAACTGGGAAGAAAATAAAAATCCTCCGTATAGACAATGGGGGGGAGTATATAAACAAATATGTTCAGAATCTTTGTTTGAAACTGGTATCGAGTTGTAGTGCATAGTTCTATACACTCCACAATGGAATGGAGTTGTTGAAAGTAAGAACATGTATCTCAAGGAGATGACCAGTTGCATGTTGCATGCAAGATCACTTCCTTCCAATATTTGGGATGAGGCACTAAACTATGCTTCTTACATACATAACATCTCACATATTTGTTGAGGATATGATACCTTTTGAGGCTTGGACAGGTGACAAACCAGACATCACACACTTCCACATATTTGGATCTAGAGCATGGGCCCATATTCCTTCTTAAAAGAGGAAAGCCTTAGATCCACAAACCACACCTTGCATATTTGTGGGATATCTAGATGATGTGAAGGGGTATAGATTGATTGATCCCTCTACAGAATGACTCATCATTGAGCACACTGTCTAGTTTAAGGAGAGTCCTTTGCATGCACCTCCAGTGAAACATGCAGAGACTCTTGTGGTTCCATCAGTTCTGGACATTAGAGATGATGATTCCACACACTTAGATGCTACATATTCAGACACAGATTCAGAGGATTATGTACATGTATATGAGCAACTAGTACAGCCAAATGAGGAGCCAATTTTGTAGCTTTATCAAATGCCCAAGTGGTCACAGTCCACACTTTAGGAAACATGTAACCTTGCAGGGGATCCATTGGATTCAAGGAGGACTCGATCTCAACATGTGGATCCTTCTCATGTACTTTCAGCTTCTGAACTAGCGATGCCCATGCATTGCTATATGGTTCAATCTTCTAATCCACATACCTACAGTGAGGCCGTTGGAGATCCACTATGGGAAGCAACCATGCAAGAGGAGAATGACTCTCTCCTAGAGAATTAGACTTGGGATCTAGTTACACTTCCACCAGGGAGGAAACTTGTCAGATGAAAATGGGTCTATAGGACTAAGAGAGCAACAAATGGTCAGGTGTGTAGGTACAAGGCTAGATTAGTTGCAAAAGGATTTCACCAAACTCATTGGATAGATTATGATGAGACCTTTGCTCCTGTAGAAAATATGGACTCCATTCGCTTGGCTCTAGCCATTGCAACAGCCAAAGGATGGGAATTTCACCAGATGGACGTGAAGAATGATTTTCTTCATGTTGACCTTTCAGAGGAGATCTACATGGATCAGTCGTAGGGGTTCATTTAGAACTCATTTTTAGTATGCAGACTGAAGAAGTCTCTCTATGGCCTCAAGCAGGCACCTAGAGCATGGTATGAAAATATGGATTCTTACTTGCTTTCACATGATTTTTTTAGATGTAAATTTGTTCCCAATGTTTACAAGTTGAGGACTACTAACTATGTGATGATTTTAGTGCTCTATGTTGATGATATTTTGATCACTAGTAGCTCTGCTTCAACCATTTCTTTGGTCAAAGATATTTTGTATGACAAGTTCTCTATGACGGACATGGGTCCACTACACTTCTTTCTTGGTCTTGATATTAGCCAGGATGCTTCTGGCATCAAACTTTCTCAGGATAAGTATGTCAGGGATCTTATGGATATATTCCACATGGAAGACTATAAGTCTGCACCTACACCTTTCTTATATGGGATCAGACTTGAGGATGGAGGGGATACACCATTAGTGGACAACACTTTGTATCGACACTTGGTGGGGAGTCTTTTGTATCTCACCCACACCCATCCAAATATCTCATATGTGGTAGGAGAATATTTTAGATACATGTAGGAACCCCATGATCTACACTGGAAGGCTTCCAAGCACATCCTTAGATATGTTCAGGGCACCACAAGTTATGGGATTCACTATGAAACTGGTTGTGAATTAGATCTCATAGGCTTCACAGATTCAGATTAGGCTGGTGATAGCATAGATCACAAGTCCACATATGGGTACACTCTCATTTTTTGTTCAGGCCCAATTTGTTGGTCAAGTAAGAAGCAATGAGCCATTGCTTTATCTTCTGTAGAGGTCGAGTACATAGGAGTAGTCAACTGTGGCATTCAAACACTTTGGCTTCAAAACTTCCTTACCAATTTTGGTATCCAGTTTCACTGTTCGAATATCATATGGTGTGACAATCAGAGTACACTGAAATTTTGTAGAGATCAAGTACAACGACAACGAACCAAACACATTTAGGTCCACATGCATTTCATCAGAGATCTAGTACATGACAGGATCATTGATTTGTAGTTATGTCCTTCCTTTGAACAAACTCCCAACATATTCACTGATACCTTCACTGAGAAGAAGTTTCATACTTTGCGGGATCATCGTGTAGTGAAGAACACAATTGCCTAGCAATTGTCTTTTCTTCTTTTGATGCATTGTATTTTGAGGGGGGGTTTTGTACCCATGTGGTTTTCCCTCTTTCCTCATTTTTATTCAGTTTTCATTAGTTTCATTGTACATGGGTACCTAATATGGCCTAGTAGCCAGGACTCATTTTTTACTCCATAGTGATGTCCAGGGGGGGTGTTGGAGAAATTTCTATTTTCGACACACTAGTTTAGTGGGAGTAATACTAGTTCAGTGGGAGTTAACTGACTAGTTCTATTTTATACTTTGTGATTTTATACCATCACTATTATGCATGCATCCCTAATTATAGGATTTGATTTCCTATATGAGTGAAGATCACTCACTCATTGATAAGATCATAATAAACATTGATTCTCATTCTTCATATTGTATCTCTCTTCCTTTTCTTGATAATATTTGTTTTTGTATGCTTTAGCTAGGTATCCTATGCAAGTTTCCATGAAACAATGACAAATTCAGCCTTTACACATGCCTAATAAAATATGGGAAGAGATATTAATAGGTTTCATTACATGCTTAGTGAAATCATAAGGTAAGGATGCCATTTTTGTGGTTGTGGATAGTCTAAAAAAATATGCATATTTTTGTGGAATTCAAAGTACATATACGGCAAGTCAAGTGGTGGAAGTGGTCCTAAAGGAAATTCATAGAATTCATGGATTTACTAAAGTAATAGTAAGTGACAACGATCCAAAATTCATAGAATTTTTTTGGAAATAATTATGGAAGATGAGTGGAACAATGCTAGCTATGATCTCAACATACCATCCATAAACAAATGGTCAAATAGAAATAGTTAACAAATGTTTAGAGGTTTATCTACGTTGTTATTATTTAGATAAGAAATATCAATGGGTGAAGTGGATTCCTATAGTAGAATGGTGGTATAATAAAACCTATCACACATCTACTACAATGTTCCCATTTGAATCCCTTTATGGATATTCAACTCCTAGTATCTCATACTTTTTGCAGGACTAGTCCAAAGTAGAGGAAATAGAGTCACATATGGAAAAGACTAAAGAAACTTTGACATTTCTTAAGGAAAAACTTTAAATAACAAAAAATAGGATGATGCAACAAGTAGATCAACATTGAAGTGAAAGACAATTTGAGGAGGTTGATTGGGTATTTTTGAGACTGAAACTTTATAAGCAATATACTCTCAAACAAAAGAAGAATAAAAAATTACCTCCAAAATTTTATGGACCCTACAATATTATACGCATTGGAAAAGTGGTGTATGAGTTAGATTTTCCTTCTTCTCACATTCAAAGGGTTTTTCGTGTATCTTACCTAAAAATGGTTTTGGGACAAACTATGCCAGTGAAGAAAAAACTTCCAGAATTGGATGAAGAAGGGAAATTGATTCTTGAACCCAAAAAAGTTATAGATAGGCATTTTATATCTCTTTGGAATAGAACCATTGTGGAGTACCTAATCACGTGGAATAATATGACTCTAGAAGAAGCTACATGGGGAAATGAGTAGTTCATGAAGAAACACCCTCAATTACAAGATTTGAGGGAAAATATGTTTTAAAAGAGAGGGAATATGTCCAGGCCCCTAAGGCCCTAACACTCATTTATTATTAGTTTATTAGTTATTATTAGGTCAACTTAGTGGTAGGTTACATAGTTCTCACTTTATCTCCTATTTATAATAAAGGACAATAATTTGTATATGCATCTCATGTTGTCTTGTGAATTGGATACATTGTAAAAGGAGGTTTCCCCCTTGAAGTGGATTGGTATTCATTGACTATTTTGGAGTTGGTTCATAACACTCCTCCTCAAACCCTAGGGTATGCTTCTCCTCATAGGTATATGGGATCCACACTATGAATTTGTCTCTTTCTTAGACCTTAATCCCTCCTCATATGGTCTCTATCACGAGGTTGGGCGATCTCTATCACATCACAAAACTCATTTGAAGTAGTTAGGGGTGAGGGTTTCATATACATCACTCCATTTGGGCTTATGCATTGCATGTCATAGGGGGTTGCGAGACATGGACATTGTTTTAATATTTTGTTTATAACCTATGTTACAATAACATATGTCACATATGTTAAAATATCTATTTTTTTTGTTTTCTATATTATTTAATTTTTTTATTATATATTTATATTGTTTTTTTGTTTAATTTTTTATATAATTAATTTAGTTATTTATTTATATTATTATATAGGATAAAATTAAGAATTGACCACACTCAACCATTTTTGGGGGGAAAATCTTCTCCAAATATGGTAGGATCCTAACCAGAAGTTATAGTTCTACTTGATCATTTGGAATTTTGACCATGGAACTTTATAGTCAGGGGTTTTAGTCCATTTTTAAAAATATGCAGACAATCAACATTTAAAAAAAAAGGAGTGGATCAGAGAAAAAAAATTCCTCATTGGAAAAAAATTAACTCACTGGAAAGGTTGAGTTTAACCACCATTATAAATACCCCACTAGCCCCTAATAAACCTTAACTCCTAATTATTATAACCCCATAAATACCTAAGATTCGTTAACCCTTGATGATAATTACGACCCCACTAACATTCCCATAAATCCTAATACATTAATCCATAACCACTACCCCTTAATGCATAAATAACACCTGAAAACATATAACCCCACAAACCCCCTAACCTACTTATCCCTCTTAATGCTTAATTGACCTTAACACATTCTTTAGTCACAATTTTTATAAGGTAATATTAAAAATACAAAAATGTAGTTGCATAGTTGAGCATAGTCTCATTGTAATCATTTTAAGTTTAGCATCCCTTTGGTGATACAACTAGTATTGGGATAACTCTACATACCATATCTTTATGGAATGATGTAAGACATGCTGCTATAATATGTTTTTTAATTAGAAAGTGATAGTTTACATGTTTATACAAGATAATATTATGATACCAAAATTCAAAGTGGAACTATCCAAGGTGAATCATAATGGTCATCCTTAGGCACTATGCTAAAGGTTGACCACTTTTTCATCAACCATAAATTTCAAGTCCTATATTTTGTGGACTATCTCCCTTTATTTTTATAATTTGCACTAGTTTAGCTCAATATTTTCAACCCCATTATATTTCATCACTTGATATCACATGTTTATGTGATCACTCAATTGTGTGGACTTTCCTACCACTAGTATAATCATTATCCTAAAGTGAGCATAGAACAAGAAAAACTATGTTGTCTACATTGGAACATGGGATAAACACACACATCTACTTAGAAATGCTCCCCATTTCATGTAAGGGTTCCTTTCAATTGATCCCCAAGTTGTCATGGATTATATTGTGTTAGCGCCACCATTTTTATTTCCATTTAAGAGTCATTTTTAAATCACGTTGCGAACCATGCATCCAAACATGTGAATTCAGGTACGTAGCACCATTAGGTCGAAGTCAGCAAGTGATCGGTTGGCCCTTGAAAACGGGAAGGGATGTCAGAGTCAAAACTTGTATAAGCGGTACAAGTATGTCTTTTCCAAGAGCGTCGAGTCCCGTTGAGAAACCAATCTCTATGTGTCTAGGTCAAGTCAAGTGGTTAATGGAAATCACATCAGCAAGTACAATAGTTATTATCAGTTCATCATGAAAGCTGAGGAAATGAAAAATTGTGGCATTCCTATCATGCATGCCTATAAAATCTTATCACTTGTATCCTACATGCGGGGATTTTCCATGGAAAACCTGCAACTTGACTTGGAACATCTTGTCGCCATGAATTCACTATCCTCCAGGATGATTTCCTCTCTTGTTGAACTCATTATAAATCTCAGATGTTTGACACTCTCTCCAGTCGCAGAACCAGTCCCAAACTCTGTTTGCAATTCCCCTTGCTAGTCCAGTTTGTTCAAAGTTTTCCTCATGTACATTTGTTGGATATACTGCGTGCAAAATACACATTTGTCGCACCATGGAAACCTCTTAGAGCACAAGGAAAGGTGCGTGGAGCAGCAGAAATGTAAGGCCCAAGCCCCAAAAGTACTGGGAGTCGTTCTCACCTATGGCAGACATCCCCAAAGATGTGAAAGGAGATATTATTTTACCTACAGAGAAGACTAAATCAAACCACGTAGAATCCGAAGTGGAGGGATTCAAATAGGAAAGGAAGACAATAGGAGCCCCCTCTCCCCAACAAAAAATGCCTCAGAGAAGGGGCAGGCCAAGGAAGAAAAAGTAGACCATGGAAGTGTGAGGTTTAGAAGAGCTGTGGGCCAGATCGATAGCTGAAGAACTACTCATGCACACCATCTGGATAGAACCTGTTGGAGGATTGAGACATGAAAATAGGAGAAGAACAAGGAGAGAATATATCATAGGAGTGAATGATCAAGAGCCATATCAACAACTGAAGCAGACAAAGATGGCTATCGTTGAACTCTATCAGGAAAACATGGAATTGAGGTGACAACTAGCGATAAAGACTACAAAAGCGTCAGCAGCGCAGGGTCACGAAGGGAACATGGCATGGTTGAAAAGGTAGCTCAGAGAGGTGCAGGACACCATTGTATAGCTGCGAGAAGCACAAAGACCAGTGGAATAAAGGCACACAGAGCATCCCAGAGAAGGAAAAGCGATCGAGAAGGAAGCATGCATGGCTCTCGCCAGCACACAAGGAAAGAAATTTTAGCAGGTATTCATTTCTACATCTGAAAATCATAAGAAAAATCTTGGCAGTTTTGAAGGACACGTTTCCCAAAACCACTATAGCTTTTTGATAACAGTCGTGACAATCAAACATCCGCTTGCTGAGTAGTCTCCTCTAGCAAATGAGCGCGTAACAGAAATTAGATTTGGTTATAGAAGACAAAAATCTCTTGATAGACACCTGTTCACTAGGACACATGATCAAAGGGATACAATGACACATATTTCTCCATATCTAAGCTTGACTGATGATCAGATTCCCATGGAAAACCTGCAAATGGTCTCGATTGAACATACGTGATTATTGTCTATTTTTGGAAAGCACCATGCAAAGAGTCTCTGGTGCATGCTGCTCAGTTTTCCTACTTTAGGGTAAGCAGTTAGGAGGCAAGGTAGACCAAGCGACACCCTCGTTTATATATTTCATATTTTTGATGTAAGCCAAGTTTGTTGGCAAATTTAGTAGACAACAACTATTGTATGTAATCTGAGTTTTGACCAAAATTTAATGCAAAGGTCCTGTAACTTGATGAAAAGATTTTAGTTGTAGCATTTGGATGTATTGTTCTTTCTCTCTTTATGTATGTGCATCCTGTCATATTTTATTCATATATTTCTTTGTCTATTTCGGAATGAATTTTTGAACCCGTGCATTCATTGTACAACGCCCCTTGTTCGCACCACTTAGAAAAAATGTTTTCTTCTAAAGCTAACTTTGAATTCTCTCGCAGTGGCACTCCGAGTTACTTCCTATATTTTCTCCCGCCACACATTATGGTTTTACACTGAAGGTTGTTTCTCACCTAGACTTATCCTCTTGATTCCACCCACTGAGTCATTTGTCCCATCTTTTCCTAAGACCAACCCCATAGCCCAAGTGTTACTTTCCTGCGCCAATATAACCAGAACCCATTATATAATAGGTGTTAAATCTAGCCATTTTTTTCAAAGTAATATCCTGTGCGGAGACCGCACCATTTCCAAAAGAGCCCTCTCTAGATCCGACAGGCTAGTTTCGGGTCTCAAAGTTGGCTGAAAAAGTTACCTTCGTCATCTGTTTATTATATGAACATATTTACGGAGTGCTAACATTCTGGCGTCGTTTCCAGTGATGAAGTTGAACATATTTTCCTTGAGAGAATGACAAACGTTATAGTTTGACCCCTGAGGGTAACAAAGGGACAAACACCAATACTGGTTGAAACCCTTACCCTAGCGAATCCAATCCAAATAGACCAGTAGCTCCAAGTATCACAATTTAGGAAACCTAGCTTGAAAGATGATTTACACCAGAGCGAATCCTGACCCAAACCCCTTGGAGCCTATGTACGACATTGAGAAGATCCTGCGCAAGGCTAGAGAGCAAGCGTCGGACCCGTTCTACTACTTGGATAGAAGCCTGTCCTTGCCCAAATATGACACGCAAATCATTGATGACCTTGATTTTGATGCATTCTTCGAGCAAACTCTGTTCAATTCAAAGTCAGAAACCAATTTGGATGAGACTGTTTTCGACCTGAAAAAATTCCAAGCCCTAGTATCAAGTAATATCCCTCAAAATTTGAATCCTCCTAGGGCTATGGCTGCCAGATTCACTCCCTCATATTTCCTGCCCAATTGCATGACTTGCCTCAAAATTATAGACAGAGGATCAGGCTCTACGATGTTGAGGGAGATGTTTCTGCTCAGAGGCACCTGGATTGGTTTAATTATTTCATTGACCTGGAAAAGGTGGACTACACAGATGCAAAAATGAGTCTTTTTGTGAAAATCCTTTCAGGAGATGTAAGAAAATGGTTCAAATCCCTCCCACCCACAAGTATTCGAGACTTCACCGCATTCGAGACGTCGTTCCTAGATAAATGGGGAGACAAGAAAAACCCTTTGCAATTGCTAACACAATACAATAACATGAAGAAAGCAATGGAAGAGACAGTGCAGGAAATCTCAGCCTATTTTTTGAAGGTGTACAACTTGATCCTTGCAGAACTCAAGCTTCCCCCTGGTGTTGTGCAGTTGCAGTACGTTGATTCCTTCAACAATGATTTCTCCCTGTTGTTAAGAGAAAGAAGATCAGTGAATCTAGATGCTATAATGATTAATGTTGTCAAAGTCAAAGTAAGCATGATGGCATCAGGAAAAATAAAACCAAGGTTCAACCGAGGCGACAAGAGACCCCAGGGATATGCACAACCATCGACATCGTAGTCCTCAAACGATAAATTCAACATGATGATGAAGACCATGGAAAATTTTATGGAGAGAATGTCCATGGGAAACATAACTGTTGCCCAAGAATAGAATGACCCACCTCCCAGGAATCAAAACCTTAGAAGGGGTAAAGTTCCTTAAATCAGATAGAGAGAACAAAAAGAGAAAATGGATCAAGGTGACCAACAAATGAGACCTCCTTTCCAGAAAAAGTACGCGAATGAGGATTTCGACCAGACATTCGACAACCAGATGCATTGTTGCGATGACCAAAACCTGCATGTGTTCTTGACAAAGAGCGAGAATGATTGGTATATGCGCAGAAATGAAGACTTCGTGATAGAGGCCAATGATGATATGATACTCAAAACAGATGATGCGCCATCTTGGGAGACAAAAGAGTTCAGGAAAGGTTATCAAAACACCATCATGCAGTTCTAGAAGAAGTGCAACCTCCAGAGCAAAGATGTGCCTACTGAGTCGCAACAAACTAACCCCATAAGGAAGCCTCTAGTAGACACCTCTTCCACAAGCCGACCAAGGTTGGACAACGCGACCCAGGACATGATAAAGAAATCTAAGTCAAAGGAGGAGGTCCCCAAGAAATCTTTGGAGACAGGATGGAGGTGAGTGCAAAAGAGATAGAGAAAAATTGTCCCCCTTTTAATTTTGAACACGAGATGGCCAAAATAAAAATATCTGTCCCGTTCAATGAACTTATTATAAAGGGAGAGTATCGGGAACAAATTATTAAAAAATTGAAAATGGGGGGGACCCCTGATATTCTCAATATACAAGACAATCACCCCGCCATCCTTTTTGGTCCGCGCGTTAAAGAGACAAGTGATACTAAGGATGTCCCTCCTTTCTATGTCAGTCTGAAGATCCATGACATGACCTTGCATAATTCCATGCTAGATTCTAGCGCATTTCACAACCTCATGTCACAAGTGATCATGGATGAATTAGGTTTGGATGTCACCAGGGCATGCAAAGATCTTTTCTCCTTTGATTCGATAAAAGTCAAGTGTTTATGCCTTATCAAAGACCTAGTTGTATCATTGGATCAAATCCCTGCTAAGAACATGGTCATGGACGTGGCCGTCACAGACATACCCCCAAAATTTGACATGGTGCTCTCGAGGTCGTGGGCTACGAAGTTGAAGGTCACATTGCAGATGGATATGTCATACACCACTATCCTTGTTTTTGGCCATAACATAAGGCTGCACAGAGAAGTGTTGTTGAAATACATGGTAAGCAACAAGACGCAGCCACACAATCATCCCATATACATCGTCGACATTGAGGTGGGTTCTTCTATATTCTACAATGACCTGAGTTTCGAGGAGGAATAACTGAACACCATCATAATAGCTGACGAGAAGACCGCGTGGGAAACAACAAAATGAGCCGACCCAAAATACCGTGCAGAAAACAGGGTGTGGAACATGAGTTTTGATGGTGCAGTCAGCAGGGAAGGAAATGAGGCCGGCGTATGGGTGAGCCCCTCTAAATCAAGAACAAAGATGTGCTCATACAAGCTCATGTTTGAATGCACTAACAACATGGACGAGTATGAAGCACTAATATTGGGCTTACAAGTTCTGAAATAATTGGGTGCACAGAAGATAGTAGTGCATGAAGATTCTGAGCTGATCATAAATCAGGTAAAGGGTGTATATTATACCAAACACCCTAGGCTGAGAGCGTACATGAATTTGGCTTTGGACCTCCTCGAAGTATTCTCAGAGTATGACCTATCTTTTATCCCTAGAGAGAAAAATTTGATCACCAATGCGTTGGCCACCTCGACCTCGATTTTTAAGATCCCCATCTTCCCAAATAGAAAATATGAAATCGATGTCAAGCACAGGCTGACAGTGCCTGATAATATCAAACACTGGAAAGTGTTTGATGATTAAAAACACATGGAAATATTCTTCCTTATGAGTGACGAGTTTGCTAATACAAATATTGACGAGGAATGTTGCGACGACGAAGATGAGAGCATGGATGCGCACAGTAACGAAGACCCTTGCCAAAACAAGATCGTGGGAACGGACATAATACAATTGAAAAATAATATTATTCCAAAGGGGTTGGTGCCACTAGAAAAGTTGTTTGACGAAAATGATGTGGCTAGGAACCCCAAGATCACTGCAAGTGAAGAAGACATGGAATACTGCAACATCGGGACTGAGGAGAACCCGAAGATGGTAAAATTATTCAAGACACTCAGTCCAGAGGTTAAGTAGGACTACATAAATCTCATGAAAGATTTACTGGACTTATTCTCATGGAGCTACGATGACATGAAAGTTTATGACACGAAAGTGATACAACATGTTATCCCTCTCAAGGAAGATCAGTAACATTTCAAATAGAAGCTGAGACGGATAAATCCCATGTTGATTCCGTTGATTGAGAAAGAGGTAAAGAAGCTTTTCAATGCTAAAATTATTGTTTCTTTGAGGTTCTCTAAATGGGTAGCTAATTTGGTACCTGTAAGAAAAAAAAGCGGTGAAATAAGACTGTGTGTAGACTTCCGAAATTTAAATAAAGTGCCTCTCAAGGACCACTACCCCCTTCCTAAAATCGACTACATCCTGCAAAAAGTGGTGGGGTCCTAGAAGATGTCTATTCAGGATGGGTTCTTAGGATATAATCAAATCATGGTCCACCCGGATGATAGAGAGAAAATGGCTTTCACAACTCCATGGGGAACGTTCATGTGCGCCAAGATGTCGTTCGACCTGATGAATGCTGGAGAAACTTTTCAGAGGGCCATGGACATCATGTTTTCTGATGAAAAGGACAAATTCATTGTGATTTATCTGGACGACATCAGATTGTACTCTGCCTCTGAAAAACAACATCTCAAGCACCTGAAGAGAGTTTTCCAGAAGTGCATAAAATTCGGCATATCACTAAATACAAAGAAGTCTCACTTCATGGCGGAAGAAGGAAATTTGTTGGGGCACATCATTTTCAAGGAAGGCATTAAGATATACCCCAGTAGGGTTGAAGGGATCCTGAAGATCGACACCCCACCAGGGATGATTTTAAGGATGGAAATTTATTTTAAAATGTAGAAACCTTGGTGAATCTTACTAATCCTTCATATGACAACTATAAATGATTGGCGATATTTTTGTAAAAATATTCAACTTTCTAAGGATTTTATATAGTTTTTATAAAATTTTGGCGATTTTTAAGGTAAAATAATTTTATCCTATAGAATTTGGGCGAATTATTTAAAAAAAAGAGAATCTTTCTTTTGGAAAAAACATGGAAAATTAGCCCATGAGCGAAATTTATCCCCTAAAATCATCCCTGCGTGACCCCACACAGTAAAAAGGAGGTGCAATCCTTCCTGGGAAAGGTAAACTTCTTAAGGAGATTCATTCCAAACCTGGCGGAAATCATAAAAAGTATAACTTGCATGGTCAGGAACGGAAACGAGATCAAGCGGAACCCAGAAGACAAGAAGTATTTTGAAGATATCAAAGTGGCATTAACTAAATCCCCTGTACTAGCCAGCCCAAATTTTACGAAAGATTTCCTCCTGTTTTCATTCGCCTCAGAACACACTATTGTCAGCATGCTGCTATAGAAAGACGAACAAGATTTCGAAAAACCCATAGCTTATTTCAGTCAAATGTTGTGCGACGCTCCACTAAGGTATGAAATTATGGAAAAACAAGCGTATGCCTTAGTGAAAGCCTTGAAAGAATTCAATACATACATATTGTACTCCCATGTCAGATCTTGTGTACCCAACAGTTCAGTAAAAGATATCCTGACTCAACCTGACCTGGAAGGAAGGAGAGGCAAGTGGATAGCGGCCATGCTATAATACGATCTTGAAATCAAGCCTACAAAGCTGATCAAAGGTTAGGTTCTCACAAAGTTAATGGAGCAGTCGGACTGCGATGTTGTAGGAATGAAATTCATTGTTGATCTGTCATAATGCCCCCAAGAAGAAAAAATTGCGTAGGTGCCTCAACAGTTCATGGATTCACCATGGTACACAGACATCATCTATGTGTTGGAGAATCTCCAGGCCCCTTTAGGTGCGAGTAGACTAAGGTCATATTTCTCAAGCTTAAAGCGGTTAATTTCTGCATCTTGGACAACTCACTCCACTGGAAAGACCCCGGGCGAATATTTCTGAGTTGTTTGCTGGAAGACAATGTGAAGCGGGCCATACAAGAATTTCACAAAGGCGATTGTGGAGGAAACCACTATTGGAATACCACCGTGCACAAAATCCTGAGGGTGGGTTATTACTAGGATACAATTTTCACTGACATATATAATAAGGTCTCCAACTACCACAAATGTCATATTTTCGATGGAAGAAGAAAGTTGCAGCCCCTACCACTAAAGTCGATCTCAATCGAAGCACCTTTCATGCAGTGGGGTCTAGATTTCATAAAAGAGATAAATCCACCATCCTCTGTGAAACACAAATGGATACTCATGGCCACATACTATTTCACGAAATGGATAGAGGCAGTCCCCACGAAACAAGATACCAACGCAATCATCATCCAATCCTTGGAGATGAACATCTTGTCGAGTTTTAGGTGTCCCGTTAAGATCATTACAGATAATACATTTGCATTCAAGTCTAAGAGGAAGGATAAAAATTTTCAGGATTATAACATAACCCTGGGGCATTCCACGACGTACTATCCGTAAGGAAATAGGTTAGTAGAATCCTCGAATAATATCTTGACCAAGATCATCAAAAGACCCCTGCAGTAAAACAAGAGAGCCTGGCATAAAAATCTTATCTATGCGTTGTGGACAGATCGGGTAACCACCAAAAATTTTATATCAACGTCGCCTTTCCAGATCGTTTACGACGCAGACTTAATTTTCCCTACTTCACTGGGACCGCCCATTAGGAAGTTGTTGCAAGAATAGGAGGCCAAGCCAAATTATGTGCAGATGAGAATTAATCAGCTAATTCACACACAATAGGCGAGAGAGCAGGTGTACGATCAGTCACAGCTCCATCAGGAGAATATAAAGAAGGATTTTGACAAGCGTTCGATGCAGGAAGATTTCCAGGTCGAAGATTTGGTGCTAATATGGGACGCGAGAAATTAAGGTAAAGGGAAGCACATAAATTTTGACCACCTTTGGACAAGTCCTTTCAAAATCGGTGCTTACTGCGAAGACAATGCTTATTTCCTGGAAGGATTAGATGGAGAATGCCTTGGTTGGGGGCTTGTAAATGGCAGGTTCCTCAAGAATTACTTAATGAAATAAAGGTCATTTAAGTCATTTGTCATTGTAAATAGTCATTTTATTTTTGCGTCGAGTCAGTAGGTCAACGAAAAATTGAAGCCCGAAGTGAAGGCCCTAAGTTTATGTTGAAGTCTTAGAAGCGGCATCGATAGGTTTAGTTTTTTTTCCGTCCGTCATTTATTTTTCTCAGTGTCTAGAGGTCAAATAAATCCCAATGGTCATGCACCTAGTCTATTGTTCTTTGCTACCTCACAGGGAGGATAGCATCCCCGTTAGAGCTAGTTGTTAGAGCCGCCATTTTTCTTTCCATTTAAGAGTCAGTTTTAAATCACGTTGTGACCCATGCGTCCAAACATGTGAAGTCAGGTACGTAGAACCATGAGGTCGAAGTTAGCAAGTGGTCGGTTGGCCCTTGAAAACGGAAAGGGATGTCAGAGTCAAAACTTGTATAAGTGGTACGAATATGTATTTTCCAGGAGAGTTGAGTCCCGTTGAGAAACCAACCTCTACATGTCTAGGTCGAGTCAAGTGGTTAATGGAAATCTGATGCAGGAGAATCAATCTACGTCATCAAGCGCCAGCTATCCAACACACCCAACACGCGTTCAATGGAGAGGAGAGGTGCAACCCTCTCACTTTCAAATTTCAAATTTGAATTTAATGTATTAAATGTTTATAAGGTCGGTAGAGCCGAAACCATGCCTTTGAGAATGTTGTAGTTGGTGTCGCCTTAATGGCTGACAGGTTTATGGGGATCTAGATCCAATTCGTATTAGATGGTCCATTCAATGTAATTCATTGTAATTAATGAGAGTTGGTGAGGATGGAGGGAAATGCTCAAGGAGCCCCCTTTTGTAAAAAGATCTTCTTTGTATCTAGATTTAGAATGAGGGGAGAGAAGAATGGAGAATAGGTTAGAGAAGAGAGGACAATGTGACTCTGTTGCAGTTCGAGCTCACATTCTAAAGAGGCATTTCATATTAATACAATCATAGAAGTTTTTCCTGCATGTTGTTGTTCACATGTTTGTGAGTTTATGGATGAATGTATTTATGTGTTGATGATATGTTGTAGATGTATGTTAGGTATGCATTTGCAGGGATAGATAGATTTTCCTATTTGAGAGTTCTTTGATTTCAAGTTTGGTTTCTTTGTGGCTTCATGCAAGAGGTTGCATGATAGAACACTTCGGGTCCTGTAAGCCAGTGCATAGAGTGCACTTCTGAATTCAACGGAATTTAAGACAAAGACGTGCCAGGAGGGCACACCAACTGAATTCATTGACTCAAGGAAGAAGCCTCAAGGTTGTTGAACACCTTGAAGGAGAAACTGTGCAGAGGAGAAGTAGAATTGCTGAGAATTCTGTAAAGGCTCTGCCAGGAGGGAATTGAGCAAATGCACAAGATGCATTGAGCCAGTGCATAGAGTGAACTCCTGAATTATGTGGAATTTGGACAGAGTTGTGTCAGGAGGGTGCACCAGAGGAAGTATTATACCCAGGTAGAAACCTGAAGGTTTCTGAACACCTTGGAGGTAACAATGTGCAGAGGAATCCACAGAGATAATGGAATCACTGAGGGTTCTATAAAGCTCTTCTAGGAGGGCATCGAGTGAGTGCAAGGAGTGCATAGGAGGAACTCTATTTTGAGTTTAGGGAAGACATAGCGTATGAAGTTCTTTGAAACTCTTCTAGGAGGGAATTGAGTAATTGCATAGAGTGCATCTAGAAGAACTCTCTTTTGGGTTCTGAGAAGAAGGAGAAGTGTCATAGGAGGAGACACTCACATGGTTGCTGAACACCCTGCAGACTCAAAAAAGCGTGCTTGAGTAGGAAGTTGCCAGAGGGCACTTACATCCCTTCAAGGAGAGAAAGGGACAGAGACACTTTGAGGTCAAAGCCACAAATAATCTCAGAAGAGATAGCACCATTTCATGCAAAGGTCATGCAAGAGGTTGCAGAGTTCGATGGAGCTTTTGAGGTTCAGAGAAATAAATCTTAGCAAGGAGGCTTGAACAGAAGGTCGTCAAGAGGACACCCGATTTCCCTTTGAGGACACAGAAGGGTGAGTCCCCTAGAGGCTAGGGTAAATAAAGCTCAGGACGGATAGCATAGTTATGTGCAAGGACCCTGCAAGGAGTGCATAGGTCGTGAAACCTTTTTAGGTTTCAGAGTGAACAAAGCTCAGAAGGGATAGCATTCCTAGAACGCAGGCGATATCAGAAGAAATTGAGCTCGCAGAGGAAGCAAAGGTCGAGGCCTTTGAAACTTCAGAAAATCCCCCAAGGGGAGGGAGGAATTTCTCAAGCTCAGGAGGGAGCACAGCTGCCGTTAGATCAGCTGGAGAGGCGAGATCTGGATCGTCGAGTTTCACGTCCAGACAACAAGAGGAGAGAGCACAAGGAAGAGAAACAAATCTGGGCTGTCAGATCTAGTGCAAAGGACCGATAGCCATCAGATCTCGAGGAAGGTGCACAGAGTTTAACCTCTGGGAGGTCGTGCAGGAGAAGAGTTGAAACGGACGGCGGGAACACTTCGTGGAGAAGTGCCAAAAATCCCGTGGATCATCGGATCTCACAGATCTGTGAGAAGGTTAAGACTAAATGTCTTTTCGGCATTTTGGCATTTCAGGGTTTGACATTTTGGAAATATTGATGACAAAGAGTTGGGGCACTTTGCATTGAAACCCTCGAAGTCGTGAAACGCGATGTGCCTTTGGAGTAGGGTTGTGGTCCTGGAGGAAGTAGCCATTTCGACATTTCGACATTTTAGGGTTCGGGAGATCGAAGGACCAAGAACCGTATGTAGTCGGAATTGCAGGATCGCGAATTCCAAAATCCTAAAAAAGTGGACTGTGGTCGGGTAGATTTTGTTATTTCGGAACCTGGGTGGTTGAGAGGCCAGGAGTCGGGAGACGTGGAGTCCCGACTCGTGAAATCGCGAAGCCCTGAAAACATTCGGAGGAAATAGCACAAGCCAGAGCCGTTGAGCCCATTTTGGCATTTCGACATTTTGGGGTTTGGGAAGCAGAGGAGGCGATATTTTAGAGTCACTACATCGTGAACTCCCGGTTCACGAAATCCTGAAAAATATCTGAGCCCATTTCGACATTGATCCATTTTGGGAATTCAAGGAATGGAGTGACCAATGGTTTGGGCCGCTGCATTTCAAAATCCCGGTTACCGAAATCCTGATACAGCCACAACATCATGGTCATGTAGAGGTGAAGCTTGTGCCTAGTACTTGTTTTCACAGGTGGGGTTTCCAAAGGACCTATGGATCGGATTCGTGGGGTTCCAGTGGGGGACCGAAAGAACTATTTCAGTTATGCGGATTCAAAGAAGAACAATCCTGTGTGGATCTCGGCCCAAGGGTCGGGGGTTTGCATCAAGTTTGGTATCAGAGCCTTATTTTGTCTGTATATTTCAGGCAAAGGGAGCTAGAGAAAAAGGAGTAGTCTGATACACGTCAGATTGGTATCAGAGCGGGAATTCACTTGTATCCTGCAGATGAAAGGAAGATGAGGATACTCTCGGGCATAGATTGATCCATAAGTTTTCCAAGAGGGAAGACAAAGGATGAATATGGCTACTAAAGGCCATGGGCATGGTCACAGGGAAGACCACAAGCAGAAAAAAAATCCAGAGATGGATAAAGAACTCACCGAGATAAGGGCGAGGATAGAAGAGCTTTCACTGCGGGTGCAACAGAACGTAAAAACACATTTGGTGTATGGATGCCCTCTGAGGAGCAAAGAAAAGTGGCCAATCAAGAAATTATTGGCTAGAAGACAACAAAGGCTATTGAGGAGGTGGTTGAGGTATGTGAAAAGCCTCAGGGCCACAGAGGAGATGGTTCATGCCTGTGACCCAGAAGCTGGGAGAAATCTCAGTAATGATGAAGAGGAGAGATCAAGCAAAGATATCATAGATTTCCAAGTGGGTAGAGATGGACTTTCAAATTTCCAGGTGGGAAATAGAAAGAGACCAAGTGAAGGTCTCGTATACTGCTAGGAGGGCGGTGCTTAAAGTTCAATTTTCCAGGAGGGCATTGAGATGAGATCGACTGATCTCATAGACTGCCAGGTGGGAAGAGGAAGAGGAGAAACTCCATATTGCCAGGTGGGCAAGGGAGAGCAGATGAGGCCATGTGAGAGTCTCATGAACTCAAAGGTGAGTTCATATCAGTGAGGAGAGCTGATAGAGGAAGATCAGAAGAGAATTTTGATGATTGGGGGAATAGAGGTATTCCTGCCACATCGCCCAGCTGAGGTGAAAAATTGTGTTTCTGATGTAGCAACAACAGAAGGACAGCTAGTTGTGACTGTCAGGGAGAAAGAAGAACTGGAGCAAACATCAAAATCTGCCCCAGCAGAAGAAGAGAATTCAACATAAATGCTCGAAATTTTCAGTCAAGAGGCTCAACAGGGGATAACTATAGCACTGGAAGCTGTAGAAGAAGAAGAGCATGTAGATAAGATGCTCACTCCATGGGAGATAGAGTTGGAGATGATGGAGGATTGGTTGAACCATCCAGAGCTAGTAGATGACTGCCACAAGAAGAAAGTCATCTAGATGATAGTGGAGGAACATTCTAAGGAATTTCTAATAATTTTCAGCCAGGGGGCTGAACAAATGATAACTGCAATGCCGAGGCATACAACAACAGATAAAGGAAATTCCAATTTAAAGAGTAGCTAGATGAAGCTGGAATTCAGCTAGCACAAGGGGAAATGGTAGAAGCAAGTCTGCTAGAGAGGGTGGTTGAACAGTAGGTCAGTCAAGAAGATAAGACTGCAGAGCTGAATTTTGTAGTAGGGTGGCAAGTTGAGGCCACAGAGGAAGAAGATGGCATGGGAGATCTAGTTGATATACCCATTTACAGGGAAGAAGTGCAGTGGAGAAGGATGCAAAAGGAGAGCCATCCCTAGGAGCAGCTGGACGAGATAATTGAGGATTTCAAAAGGCTGATGATCATATCAGAAAAAGCGGTCAGCAAAGGGAAGATGAGCAGAGGAGAACATGCCATAGCAGCAGGGCAGCAGAAGCAACAACAACAACGAAGCGATGGAGCAGATGGACAGCTCCAAATAACTGTTTGGGATCCAGTTGGATTTCGACAGCCATGCTGGGAAGCTCATGAGTAGGAGCTCATGAATTTTTCGCAGCAGAGGAGTATGATGCCAGACCATCACTCCACGTCATCAAGCGCCAACTAGCTAGCACACCCAGCACACGTTCAATGGAGAGGAGAGGCACGACCCTCTTACTTTCAAATTTCAAATTTGAATTTAATGTATTAAATGTTTGTATGGTTGGTAGAGCTGAAGCCATGCCTTCGAGCATGCTGTAGTTGGTTTCTCCTTAATGGCTGACAGGTTTATGGGGATCTAGATCCAATTCAGATTAGATGGCCCATTCAATGTAATTCATTGTAATTAATGAGAGTTGGTGAGGATGGAGGGAAGCGCTCGAGGAGCCCCCTTTTGTAAAAAGATCTTCTTTGTATCTAGATTTAGAATGAGGGGAGAGAAAAATAGAGAATAGGTTAGAGAAGAGAGGAAGATGTGACTCTGTTGTAGTCGGAGCTCACATTGTAAAGAGGCATTTCATATTAATACAATCATAGCAGTTTTTCCTGCATTTTTTTGTTCACATGTTTGTGAGTTTATGGATGAATGTATTTATGTGTTGATGATATGTTGTAGATGTATGTTAGGTATGCATTTGTAAGGATAGATAGATTTTACTATCTGAGAGTTATTTGATTTCAAGTTTGGGTTCTTTGTGGCTTCATGCAAGAGGTTGCATGACAGAACACTATGGGTCCTGTAAGCCAGTGCATAGAGTGCACTTCTGAATTCTGTGGAATTTCATACAAAGATGTGTCAAGAGGGCACACCAGCTAAAGTCATTGACTCAAGGAAGAATCCTCAAGGTTGTTGAACACCGTGAAGGAGAAACTGTGCAGAGGAGAGCATAGAGAGGAGAAGCAGAATTGCTGAGAATTCTGTAAAGGCCTTGCTAGGAGGGCATTGAGAAAATGCACTGGATGCATTGAGCCAATGCATAGAGTGCACTTCTGAATTCTGCGGAATTTAGATAGAGTTGTGCCAGGAGGGCGCACTAGAGGAAGTATTAGACCCAGGGAGAAACCTGAAGGTTGTTGAACACCTTGGAGGTAAGACTATGCAGAGGAAGCCACAGAGATAATAGAATCACTGAGGGTTCTATAAAGCTCTGTTAGGAGGGCATCGAGCGAGTGCAAGGAGTGCATAGGAGAAACAGAGCATATGAAGTTCTGTGAAACTCTTACAGGAGGGCATTGAGCAATTGCATAGAGTGCACCAAGAAGAAATCTATTTTGGGTTCTGAGAAGAAGGAGAAGTGTCACAGGAGGAGACACTCACAAGGTTGCTGAACACCCTGTAGACTCAGAAAAGCATGCTTGAGTGGGAAGTTTCTAGAGGGCACTTACATCCCTTGAAGGAGAGAAAGGGACAGAGACACTTTGAGGTCAGAGCCACAGATAAGCTCAGACGAGATAGCACCATTTCGTGCAAAGGTCCTGCAAGAGGTTGCAGAGTTCGAGGGAACCTTTGAGGTTTAGAGAAATAAATCTCAGCAAGGAGACTTGAGTAGAAGGTCGTCAAGAGGACACCATATTTCCCTTTGAGGAAACATAAGGGTGATTCCCCTAGAGGCTCGGGTAAATAAAGCTCATGAAGGATAGTGCAGTTATGTGCAGGGACCTTGCAAGAAGTGCAGAGGTCGTGAAACCTTTTTAGGCTTTAGAGTGAACAAAGCTCACGAGGGATATCATTCCTAGAATGCAGGCGATATGCGAAGGAATTGAGCTCGCAGAGGAAGCAAAGGTCGAGGCCTTTGAAACTTCAGAAAATCCCCCAAGGGGAGGCAGAAAGTTCTCAAGCTTAGGAGGGAGCACAACTGCCGTTAGATCAGATGGAGAGGTGATATCTGGACCGTCGAGTTTCACGTCCAGACAAAAAGAGGAGAGAGCACAAGGAAGAGAAACATATATGGGTCATCAGATCTAGTGAAAAGGACCGATAGCCATCGGATCTGGAGAAAGGCGCACAAAGTTTAACCTCTGGGAGGTCGCGAAGGAGAAGAGTTGAAATGGATGACGGGAACACTTCATGGAGAAGTGCCAAAAATCCCATGGATCATCGGATCTCACATATTTGTGAGAAGGTTAAGGCTGAATGTATTTTCGGCATTTCGACATTTCGGGGTTCGGAATTTCGGAAATCCCGATGACAAGGAGCTGGGGCACTTTGCATTGAAACCCCCGAAGTCGCGAAACGCGACGTGCCTTTGGAGTAGGATTGTGGTCTCGGAGGAAGCAGCCATTTCAGAATTTCGTCATTTTGGGGTTTGGGAGATTGAAGGACCAAGAACTGTCTACAGCCGGAATTGTGGGGTCGCGAATTCTGAAATTGCAAAAAAGTGGACCGTGGTCGGGTAGATTTCAGCATTTTAGGACCAGGGTGGTCGAGAGGCCAGGAGTCGGGAGACATGGAGTCCTAACTCACGAAATTGCGAAGCCCCGAAAACATTCGGAGGAAATAGCACGAGCCAGAGCCGTTGAGCCCATTTTGGCATTTCGACATTTCGGGGTTCGGGAAGCAAAGGAGGTGAGATTTTGGAGTCACTGCATCGTGAACTCTTGATTCACAAAATCCTGAAAAGATCTGAGACCATTTCGACATTGAGCCATTTCGTGAATTCGGGGAATGGAGTGACTAGTGGTTTGGGCCATTGCATTTCAAACTCCAAGTTACCAAAATCCCAATATAGCCACAACGTCGTGGTTGCGTGGAGGTGAAGCTCATGCCTAGTGCTTGTTCACACAGGTGGGGTTTCCAAAGGACCTGTGGATCGGATTTGTGGGGTTCTAGTGGGGGCCTGAAAGAACTATTTCAGTTATGCGGATTCAAAGAAGAATGATCCTGTGCGGATCTTGGCCTGAGGGTCAGGGGTCTACATCAAATTCACATCAACAAGTAAAACAATTATTATCAGTTCATCATGAAAGCCGACGAAATGAAAAATCATGGCGTTCATATCATGCATGCCCAACAAATCTTATCACCTATATCCTACCCGTTGGGATTTTCCATGGAAAACCTACAACTCGACTTGGAACATCTTGTCGCCATGAATTCACTGTCATCCAGCATGATTTCCTCTCTTTTCGAACGCATTATAAATCTTGAATGTTCGACACTCTCTCCAGTTGCAGAACCATGCTCGAAATCTGTTTGCAATTCCCCTTGCTAGTCCAGTTTGTTCAAAGTTTTCCCCTTGTGTGTTTGTTGGATATACTACGTGCATAATACACATTTGTCATGCCACGGAGACCTCTCAGAGCACAAGGAAAGGTGCGCAGAGTAATAGAACTGCAAGGCCCGAGCCCCAAAAATATTGGGAGTCATTCTCACCTGCGGAGGGCATCCCCAAAGACGTGAAAGGAGCTATTCTTTTACCTACATAGAAGACTAGATCAAACTGTGCAGAATCTAAAGCAGAGGGATTCAAATAGGAAAGGAAGACATTAGGAGCCTCCTATCCCCATAAAAAAATGCCTCAGAGAAGGGGCATGCCGAGGAAGAACACGGATACTATGGAAGCACGAGTTTTATAAGAGCTGCGGGCCAGATCGGTAGCTGAAGAACTACTCATGCGCGCCATCTAGCTAGAACCTGCTGGAGGATCGAGCCATGAAAACAGGAGAAGAAAAAGGAGAGTAGATATCATAGGAGTGAATGATCAAGATCCATCTTAACAACTGAAGCAGACAAAGCTAGATATCACTGAACTCTATCAGGAAAACATGGAATGTAGGTGGAAACTAGCGACAAAGACTACGGAAGAATCAACAATGCAGGGTCGCGAAGGGAACGTGGCATGGTTGAAAAGGCATCTCAGAGAGGTGCAAGACACCATTATACAGCTGTGAGAAGCACAAAGACTGGCGGAAGAAAGGAATACAGAGCATCCCAGAGAAGGTGAAGCAGTTGAGAAGGAAGCCCGCATGGCTCTCGCCAGCACACAGGAAAATGAAGTTTAGAAAGTCTTTGTTTCTACATCCTAAAAGCATAAAACAAATATTGGAAGTTTTGAAGGACGTGTTTCCCCAAAGAACTATATCTTTTTGATAACGGTCATGACAATCAAACAACTGCTTTCTGCACACTCTCCTTCAATAAATGAGTGTGTAACAGAAATCAGATCCCTTATAGCAGAAAACAAGCTCCTGACAGACACATGTTCGCTGGGACACCTGATCAAAGGGATACAATGACACATCTTTCTCCGTATCTAAGCCTGACCGATGATCAGATTCCCGTGGCAAACCTGCAAACAGTCTCGAGTGAAGAGACGTGATTATTGTCTATTTTTGGAAAGCACCATGCGAAGAGTCTCTGGCGCATGCTGCTCAGTTTTCCTAGTTTAGGGTTATCAGTTAGGAGGAAAGGTAGCCCAAGCGACACCCTCTTTTATATATTTCATCTTTTCGATGTAAGCCAGGTTGGTTGGAAAATTTAGTAGACAACAACTATTGTATGTAATCTGAGTTTTGACCAGAATTTAATGCAAAGGTCCTGTAACTTGACGAAAAGATTATAATTGTAGCAGTTGGATGTATTTTGTTTTCTCTCTTTACATATGTGCTTCCTGACATCTTTTATTCATATCTTTTTATTTCTATTTCGGAACGAATTTTTGAGCCTATAGATTCGTTGTACAATGCCCTTTGTTCATGCCACTTAGACAAAACGTTTTCTTCTAAAGATAACTCTGAATTTTCCCACAGCAACGCTTCGAGTTACTTCTTGTATTTTCTCCCACCACACATTACGGTTTTACACTGAAGCTTGTTGCTCGCCTAGCCTTATCCTCTCGAGTCCATTCACTGAGTCATTTGTCCCATCTTTTCCTCAGACTGAACCCATATCCCAAGTCTTACTTTCCTGCGCCAGTATAACCAGAACCCATTATATCATAGGTGTTAAATCTAGCCATTGTTTTCAAATTCATATCCTGCGCCGAGACCGTGCCATTTTCGAGAGAGCCCTCTCCAGATACGAAAGGCTAGTTTCGGATCTCAAAGTTGGTTGAAAAAGTTACCTTCGTCATTTGTTTATCAACTGAATAGATTTACAGAGTGCTAACATATTGATCAAACATTAAGAACTTGGATTACACAATAAGTTGTACTACTTTCATAATTTTTAAGAGTGCAATAACTTTGTTATTAGTGTGTTTGGTATTATTATCAATTGTTTGATCCTATACAATTGGAATTCTATACTTGAGGCCATTACCAAGGAGATATTTAGTTTTTGAAATTAATAGGGATTATAAGGAGATATTTAGTTTTTGAAATTAATAGGGATTATAAGGTTGCAAAAATTCCATAATTTAGGCTTGATGAAGACTTAAGTAGAATGGGAAATCAAGCTTGAACACATTGTCACCAATTTTCTCTAAGATAGTATATGAAATATAACATATGGTGTGTGCATTTTTAATAAGTTAACAATATGAATTATCTTAGAAATACATATGTTACTTATTTTTTCTTTACACCTTGCCCTTTGGGACTCTCGTTCAAGACCTTGTACTAAATGTTATTTTTTTCATTAGTTTAAAGAATATACTTTTTTTTTTCATTAGTTTGAAGAATATCCCTATTTTTTCATTATTTTTGGATTATACACTTTGAAGTTGTTTCTTCAGAAATTTCTAGAATAACAAACATGATTCCATAAATTACTTTAGTACAACATCCATGTATTTAATGGATAATTAGAAGAGGTATTACTAATTAAATGTTTGAGAGGCGAAGGAGAAAATTATGAGAATACCATGGATTTTATAACCTACATAAATTTACGTTGAAATTATCACAAACTTGAGTTAATGATAAAATAAAACGTAATTATATTAGAATGCTAATATTTTATGTATTAAATTGAGATATAGTAATAAAAAAAAATTCTCTTTATGCTTACTCTTGAGAAAAAATAATTCTTCATAATGACTGGACCAACTTGGTTGCATAAATCACAAAAAGATTAAAACTTATTACAATAATATTTTTTTATTACACATATTGACTAAAGTGATCTTGAACATCATCCTAAATATAATCTAATTCATCAAGATAATAATCGATATCCGACACTCCCACACCATTAAAAGGATTATATGTAGTGCCCATATCTATGATGTCGATCACATCATCATCGACACTAAGAAGAACCTCATCATATTTGTCTACTTCTTGGATTTTCTTGTTGGATTCATATTCAATCTCCCAATCTATTTCTACAATATTTTATTCATGCCCCCCATATTCTTCCTACTTCCTTGCACCTTCTTCCACCACATATTCTTCATGATCCCCGTCATTTTTTTTCTCCAGAATTCCAAGCACATATTTTACATGCCATCATCTTGGCTAGTATCTAACAACAAATAACCAACTTGGTTACTCATAACTAATGAATAAAATACCTGCTCATATTGACTTGGAAGGACATATACACATGTACTTGACTTATTCTTAACAATATTAATCATAGTAAAACCATTATCATGATTAATAATAGTTATTTCAACACCTTATAGCAATAATGTGTACCACTTGACCTTAAAGAGAATAAATTTGGAGGAATTGAAGTATAGCACCAATATATCTTCCAAATAGTCCTAACATCTAAAAACAAATGTGACTAGATGTATATCATTTCTATGGGATATATTAGTCACTTTTAAAGATACAATTATTTCATAACATCTAAAAACAAATGTGACTAGATGTATATCATTGCTATGGGATATATTAGTCACTTTTAAAGATACAATTATTCCACAATTTGAGGTCTTCTTCTTATCATCTAAATCTTTGATGTGATATTTACAATTATTGTAGCGCATAGCTTTGTGATGCTTCACCTACATCACACATGTTAAAAAAACACATTCAAACCATCATTATAGGGAAAATAAATGAAAAAAAAAATCAAGAAAAATAACAATGTATGCCTTTGTTTATTTTGAACCAAACACTAAATCATTTTTTTCTTAGCAAGATTGGGGTTATTGCCCAATATTGCTTGTCAAATCACTTGAGACACCCTATTACATAACAAGATATCAATAAATTCTTCACATTGTTCTATCCATACCTTCATGTAACCAAATATTATTTATAATGTAAATATGCATTTCATCCCATTGTTCACCACCTAAAATATATTATGATTAAATTTAAGTACCAATCATTACTATAATTCATTCAAGTACCAATATTTGTACAAATATTTAAGTTCCCACTTTTAATTTTTTTTTTCAATTTCTTTCCCAAGTAAGAACACCCCCTGCCTCAAATAAACCATATATCCCTCAACCATTGACCTCTCACGACATGGTCTCTATCTAACAAAAACCTTTAATACCTTCAAATTCCTCTCCAACAACCACATTACTCTTGTGTGGATAAGTCCAAATATTTCAATCTACTCAACTAGGTGAATGAGGTAGTGATCCCATGCTTTGAACAACATTGAAGATAAATTCATTTTCATTTCACACATTAATTGAGGAGTTGTTCTCTTCTAGTACTTAATATATTTTTATATTCTTGATGTCTTGATGTCTTTTCTTACATGAAAACCACCTACATGTAATAGAAAATCACATTTGAATAAAATGATATATGTACAAAGGATAATCATATGATGGTCTTGATTTAATCTAAGTATAACTAACTATTAAATTTGAATTATATTATTTGAATTATATTTTACGACTCACCTGTGCCATGTACTTTCTTAGTTTATATGATTTTCTTTATCTTGTAGTTTAAACTATTTGGGAGAACTAGAGTTAGAATGGACTAAAAGACATAATGATGAATTATATTTACTTAATGACCAAAAACAAAAAAATAAAAAAGATAATTGTTTATATAATTTATAGCATAACTATTATAAAAGTATATATTTTGATAAAGGTATGTCAATCATTCATTTTTACTCCTCCAAAATCATCTTTTGTTGTCAAGGTATTTTAATGTTTCTATCAAAACCAATGGGAAACTTAATGTTCCTTATAATGTTTTTCAGTTCATTTCTCTTTCTTCCTTTTTAATGAATATGGAATAATTCTTAATTCTCCACCACTAGAATATTGAATCAAATGTCGCATTACATTGACTGCCTCAATGTCACTTATAACTTTGGAAATTTGATCTTTGTTATTCCTTCCATCTAACATTCTCCATAGGAATTTTGTGGCATTTTTCCCAATATGCATTGTGTCAAATAAATGATATACTAGAAGGTGCTCATGGTATGGAGTTGATTGAATTGTATGGAAACTCGCTTCATACCTCCGGAAACCTATTACACCTTCTTATTGATAACATAAACGGAATCACAATTGTTAGTAAAAAATAACTACAAAAATAACCACTGACAAGTTTAATATGTGAATTTAATTGAAACCTATAACTTACCATGGAGACTTCTATCACAAGCCTTCTTCCATTGTTTAGGTGTATTTCTTTGTGGTTTTGTTTTATTCTCTTCCTTACCATTGAAAATATTTTTTTTAGTTGTTCGGTAGATATGGTTGTTTTGGGGGAAATGTATGTACTCATCACACACCTCATTTCCTAAACTACTTGAATGTCGAGATGCAATTTTTGGAACGTGTAAAGGACAACCATATTTACCCTTTGTTTGAATCCTTGCAAGATATAAAATAGTGCTATTAGTAAACTGCAATTTATAATTAATAAAATTGAGAATAATATTATATGAGTTTAATGTTCAAGTTCACTTTATGTACCATAGAAATGTGACAGCCCATGTGCATCATAACTTATTCATGTAATTATTCCATGGAATTGGAAGTATATTTGCCTTATAGGTTTAGACATGTCATACATAGTTATCTTAGCCCATAACTTTTGAAACTCATTGATAAGAGGATCAATATACAAATCTGCATATTTAATTTGATATTTCCCTAATTATTTCAAAACAAATGTACTAAATACCTTGTACATAGTACATCATATCATGTAATGAACAATAAAAATGATATGGTTTATTGTAAATAGTTTGAATATAAATACTTGGAACTATCAATGACAACAATGCATAATCCTTCTTTATCGACATCCAAGGAGGAATATTATTGTTTAAAACAAACACTAGGAACACAAAGTAAATGGATCTCATCTCTACAAATTAATTAACACCATTAGCTACCAAGAAAATATTAACATTACGAGATTCATATCTAAATATTGGTAATTTTCCCTTAATTTACCTAAATGCGAAACCATCTGTATTTTTCCACATAACACCATTCCAACTCCTTATTCAAGCATGAAAATCCATAAAATTTTCTATGTTATTTCACCTAAACAACCCTTGAAACATGAAATCATGGGAATATGGAAAATAACTTGTTGGGGTGGATTCTTTATCACCTAATCAATACGATATCTACTCATTTTACATTCAGGGGATTGCTTCAAATCTACTTTCCCTTCTCCATAATATATCAGGAAATCATTAAGACATGCAAAAATTATTTGATACCACATTCATAGATATTTCATAAGTCATGCACTTCTTGGAATATGAGGCAACATATTTGACTCTGGCAGGAGAATATCGGCTAATGATATAGAACAAACATTTTTTTCCAAATAGTAGTGGTTGACCATTTATTATAGTGAATAAAAATGATCACGAACTTAAAAATTTATAAATCATTTCATACCTTAGGATCTATGTGAAAAATGTGTTTCAAATACCATCAAAACCTTCAAATTCACCAACAAAAAAAAGACAGAGAGAAGACTTGTCTTCAACCCTTCATATAGGGAATTATTTTATATATCAATAAGACGGTTATCACAAATCCTAGCATCACCATCACTCGGTGCAATGGTGCCATGAATCAAACTATTTATCCCATCATTCACTAGTATATCATTGCCATTCTCTTCCATTATATTTTGATCTTCCCCAAGGTTGTCATCAGTGGGCATATTATCATGAACTTCATTTCTATCACCTTGAAAAATATTATTTTTGAGATCTCCATATTACCACCAAATAATAATAAAACCCTCCTAATAGGTTTTTGTGTTCCTGATAATGTGTTTTATTTACCAACATAAGAATTCTTCCTATCTTCATACACTTGCAATTATTGCATGGATAACAACATTTGTAGTTAGTACCTTTACAAGATTGTCTTTTTGGACTACGATTTTCAATAGTATCACAATTTTCAAAATCATTAGATTCATTATAATGAATATCACCAATATCATCCCTAACTCTTTTGAGAATTTCCTCAACTCTTCTCTACATTTTTTGTGCATTGGAATCACTTCTATTGGACATTTCTTAATTTGAGTTTAGGGGAGAATAAGATTAACTCATCAAGTCATAGACAAAGGTAAAAAATATTCCCTTTCTAACTAAACTACTATGCTTCCTTTATAACTTGTGTATTATGTTTATGATATTTACCTTTCCCCCTTTTAACCTAAGTATTATATTTCCTTTTTTATTATTCTATTTTCTATAATTTCATAATAAGTTTATCTTTTTCATCTATGGGAAAAATATATATTTTAAACACCTACAATTCATTTGAATTATTACAAGGAGACAATTAAATTGATGCTAAGAAATCGATATATCAATGCATTAGTGTCAATAAAATGATGTCCAAAATGTGGATGTGTAAAAATAGTGTGGTAATTACTAATGAAAATTGGATTGTAACAGGGAAATCCCCAATCCCATCATGAATATATGACAATAATAAATGTCAATATATCAACATTTGTGAGTTTTGTTTTGAAGTTGCAGTGAATTCGAAGGCCAAAATGACACAAAGTGTTTATGTCAAAATTGAAGTCTCTATAAAGATAAAAAAAAAATTCCCAAAGTGTAGCAGTGACGAATGGGATAAACATTAGGAGGAGATTGTAGAATTTAATACGAAAATTTGCAAATTGAAAAATATTGTTGATAGGAAAGATGAAATGTTGAGAAACAAGGATTTGAAAAATCTCACTTTAGAACTCTAAGTGCAAAGTGATGATAAATAAGGAAACATTTCTAAGAAACAATATCATAAGGATCAAGCTAAGGACTATTCAACATTTACATTCTTGGAGAAGTCCTTGTAAAATATTATTCCAATAATAAATGTTATACTTGATACTTTTGGCCCAACACCACAAATTGAAGCATTAAAGGAGAACCTAGTTGAGAAAGAATATATGATTATAGAGCTCAACCATCAACTTTGTAAGGACTTAAAAACATAGCATTTGAGATGTGATATGGAGATAAAAAATATAAAATTTCAAGTCATTGATTTGCAGCTGAAATTACAACAACAAACATCCCAAGTTATGATAATAGAAAGTGTGTGTCCTCCACAAGAGAAAGGGTTGAGAGAATAAGAGATAATGAACATTGCAACAAGTACAACATGGACATAAAGGTAAGGAAACAAGAGTGGGATGACAAGGATAAAGATCGCAAGGAAAACAATAAGAGTAACATGAAAATGTTGAATAAGATGAGTAACATGAAAATGTTGAATAAGATGAGAGAAGAAAAAATGAATTTGTATTCCAATTTTCAAAAGTATGCACATAAAGTTAAATATATGAAGAGAAAAATTACATATGTTCATTGAATCTTCCAAAGAATCAGAAGCTACTAGGAAAGTCAAAAGAGATTGCATTCAATTTTATTCTTTGGAAGAGGAGGCCTTTCAAAAACCTCCCAAGCATCCTAGATTTATAGAATAAAATTCTTATATGTATCTATGTAAATACATGTGAAGGTGTATTATATATCAGTACTGCAGTTAATTTATTATGTGTCTATTTTTACCTAATTAATGAATTTTATCCCATTAATATTGTTCATGTTTTTTGCTCTTAATGCAAATTTGTGATTGATAGTGAATGGATTCTGGACCATTAATAGTATTTACATTTTTTTCTCTTAATGTGCATATGTGATTGATAGCTAATTGGCAAAGAACGTATATTATTAAATCTTATAGTGAAGAAAATCAATTTCTCTCAATATTTGTGAGTCAAGTACATGATAGAAATGATCAATATTGAATCTCTTACATCACTCCAATATAGGGAAAATAATTGAAAATATGAAACGATGCAGACCTTGGACCTACATATCAAAGAACATAATGGAAAATCTAACCCTGACATAATATTTCAATAAAATTACATGATAGTAAAATAGTTATAGAAGACTTAGTTTTTTTATTCATTAGAATTGAGGATTTCTTGAAAAGTATAGAGATATTTATCAGTCTACTATTTATCATTCGGAGGAATTGACCAAACCCTAAACACCTACATCCAACATTAGCTCAGTCTGGCTTTTCAATTCTCTAAAATCCTCTCGGTTTTCTCTCAAATATCCAACTCATGGTATCTCTCTTTTTTAGCCTAAGGATATCACCTAATACAAAGGATGAAATCAAATTAAATACAATGAGATATAAGCCAAATGCCTTAACTGTCACGTTTTTGAAAATTCATGAAACCTTGAATACTTAGGACATAACAAAACTTACAATCCATGTTAAGTTTACAAGTAAGTAAATTCACACCTAGTTGATATTATGCATGCTTGCAAAGTGACAAGTCATGGTTGAGGTGCCATATACCATATAAAATGACTTAACAATATTAGAAAGGAACACCTTAAGGTAAAAATGTCGATTGTGCAAAAGAACCAAAATGTGTGTGTACAAATAGAGCATCTAATTAGTTTGAGGTGGCTTAGGAAGAGGAACATAATCCTCTACAAAATGAGTCTTCATGAAAATTAAAAGTTTGTTATTTAATCTTTCTAGGTGGAAAACAATGATACATATCCATAATTTCAATTGTTATCATTATATCCTTCCAAAATGCCAACTTCACCATTCTTCATTATTTTACATAGTCATGTAAAAAGGCATACTAGGAAGAGAAAAATGCATTCCAAGGGATAAATAAAGGTCCAATGAAAATGCCAACTTCACCATTCTTCATTATTTTACATAGTCATGTAAAAAGGCATACTAGGAAGAGAAAAATGCATTCCAAGGGATAAATAAAGGTCCAATGAAAGGGTTAAAATTGATGAGTTTTCATTACATCATTGTTGACCCTCATATATTGATAAAATGTGAATTACAATTAATAAAATCTCGGGTATGTAAAAATACCAAAATCTTTTAATTTAGAAAAGATGAAAAATCAGTCAACAAGTTTTCTTGAAAATTCTATGATACTAGTGAAAACATATGTTAGGTGAAATCAAGCTAGAGATACCTATATTATATTCAATCCCTCAATAATACAAACCACCCATCATTTATTACCAACAAGAATTTAGTATGCCAAAAGTGTTTTCCACTCTTTTGAACAATAATTAGGGAGTGCACGATGTTGGTAGAAAAATTAAGCATGCATATGCATTGAAGACCTAACTGAAAAAATAATAATTAAAAAATAATAATAATAAGTCTATCCTTATTTCTTCTATCTAAGAAATATTTTGGGATTAAACCATAACTTATGTTGTGAAGTTGTCATGTTATATTTTTTTTTATGTTGTGAAGTTGTCATGTTATATATATATTTTTTCTCGAAGATGATATGTTTTTCTTTACAAAGGAGAAGAAGACTAAATTTGATCTAAGGATATGTTTTTCTTTACAAAGGAGAAGAAGACTAAATTTGATCTAAGCATATATATATATATATATATATATATATATATATATATATATATATAAAAGAGAGGCTTAGAGATTATGCAAACACTATTCTCTATCTAAGAAATGTTTTGGGATTAAACCGTAACTTGAATGTTGTGAAGTTGGCATATGATATTTTTTTAAGATGATATGTTTTTCTTTACAAAGGAGAAGAATAAAGTTGATATAAGCATATATATATATAAGAGAAGCTTAGAGAGATTATGCAAACACTATTTTCTTATTGGTGAATGTAATGTGTGTTCTTTCTTAGAATGTTTTCAGGATCAGGTTTTTCAACATTGTTTCTTATGATTTTGTTATGACTAATAATTTTTAAGTGGGTGAGTTTAATTTTTTTTTTAACTTGTGACTTCTGAAGGTGTATTTTTTGGTTTAAGTGGCTCACTTTCTGGTGAATGTAATGTGTGTTCTTTCTTAGAATGTTTTCAGGATCAGGTTTTTCAACATTGTTTCTTATGATTTTGTTATGACTAATAATTTTTAAGTGGGTAAATTTAATTTTTTTTTAACTTGTAACTTTTGAAGGTGTATTTTTTGGTTTAAGTGGTTCACTTTCTTGATCTATGCAAATATGCCAATATTTGAAAATACAATTTTTATTTAGGAAAAAATGATGAGCTTCCTAGATTACAAGCTTATGTTGTCATTTTCTCCCAAGAGTGATTTATGTTCTATATAGATGGGATATGGTGTTAGAGACTTGATATTTAATTATTTTATATGAATGGAAAATAATATATAATTATAGATGCATTATCAAAAATATTATAAATGAATAACATCATAGTGGTCTGAGGTTCATCTTGAGATTTGATTAAGAAACCTTAGAAACAAGATTCATTGTATGAAAGCAATAATAACATCTCTTGAAGTGGACAATGCCTTAAAATATTTTAATTTTGAAAACCTACAATATGGAAAAGAGAAATAATTGGGGTCACTACAGTTGCACATTATAGCTACAATATCCTATGTAATATTCATGACAATCGTTTTCCAAGCCACATTAGACATGTCAAAACTCACAAATATGAGAAGCGTGTCTTGGAAAAATAGAAAATAATAATAATAAATTATCTAAAAGCTTGTAAATAACAACAATGAAAATATAAAATTTGTTAGTTGTATATCTAATGGCACAAAGAAAAAATGGGGTCATTGAAATTGCACATGAAATACGATTTCATATACAATTTTCATGATAACCATTTTTCAAATAGTATTAGTGATCCAAGTGGATACATGTGGCCACCGACCGCTTCAGTTGACTTAGAATGGTTCTAAATATGGTCAAATCTAATATAATTTTGTCGATCTTGAGCTTCTGATGCATTTTTCAGGCATTTCTCATGTGGTTTTGGCAATTGACATGGCCTTACAATATTTGATTGCAAGGCTTTCCAAACACATAGAGCATGGAAAAATATTTGCAATGGTCTAATAAATACCCCAAATAGATTTTGTATCTAAAAGTTGCATCTTTGGGAAGTTGAATAATCAACTAGGCCCCTTGAGGCTTGCATTCCTTTTTCCATTTTATCTCCTAGGATTAGGGTTTTGCATATTTAGGGTTTTTTCCTCTTATGGTTTTATACTTTATGTTAAAAGGAATTTTCAAGCTCTTTTGAATGATAGTAGTTGATACATATTTCTTCAAAGAGAAGTCACCACCATTCTGGCCAGTTTGTATTGCTTTGCATATTGTTGTGTTTTTCTATTTAATTCATGAATGGAATTTGGGTTGCATTGTATTGATATGCTCTCTACAATAACTTGGTGTTATTCTGCCTATATTTCTATCTTCATTTTAGTCTTTGCATAATTAGAATAAGTGGTATTAAAGAAAATTTATTCTTTATTTATTTTTTTAGAATGTCCCTAATGAGGTCAAGGTATGGGGAGTTGGGTGTTGAACTAATCGAACTTGGTGAAGACCACCCTCACCAACCTAAGTGGCCTCCCATGGTGTGAAAAAGGAAAGATAACAAAGCATGAGACTCTATTAAGTTTTTGGTTGAGGAAGCCCTCACATGATAGAGGAATGAGATGATTGATAATTTCACCCAAATAATTTGATGACTATCGATGACGACGGAGACACTTTCGAAAAGAATTCATAGTGTTCTTGTTATTTTCGGAGGTCATATCTACAAGTTAGCATAGGTAGCTTCAACTACTACAATATCTTTGATCCCAAGGAAGAAATACACAAAGGTAATATCTTATATTGGGAGATTTTTTTTCTTCATGATTTGATTAAAAAGTGAATGTAAGATTACTACAACTACTAGGGCCTTTGTGTGGGATCCCTCTACATAGCATAATCAGGTGGAAAAGAGAGTGGAAGGATACATATATATATATTCACCTCACCTACAGGGGTTCCTCTATAATTCCAAGTAAATAATGAAATTGATTCATCATCTCATGCTCCTATACCTAAAAACTAGTATGTAGATGCTCTTTTCTAGAGAACGAAGAAATCAAATTCTAGATTCAAGAGATAATTAAAAAGTTTCATGTTTGACCAAGCTCCTCACCTTGTAGTATCAATATTTTTTTGGTTTATAAGAATTAAAATATGTGGATATTTTGTATTGATTACAAATCCTGGAACAAAATCATAGTCAAGAATCAATATCAACTCCTCTAGATTAATGATCTTCTTAATCATCTCAAAGGTGCCAATTTTTTCAGTAAGATTGATCTAAATTCAAGTTATCACTAGGCATCAATTGAGAAAACTGTTGTATGAAATAAAATATTCAATTTCAAGGAAGGCCTCTTCGAGTAGTTAGTCTTTCCTCTTGACTTAACTAATTCCCTAGAAACTTTCATGAACATGATAGATGATATATTATATACATTCAAAAATTCCTTTGTTCTTGTATATTTGGATGATACTGTCATCTTCAAAAAAACTTGAGCTCGACATTTGTAATACATTCAATAGGTTATGAGCACCCTATAGAAAATAACATTATATTCCAATATGAAGAAATGTTTATTGAACATGTAGAGAATCCAAGATACATAATGGATGAGAATGGCCTGCATGTGGATCCAACCAAGATTTGAGTCATTCATGCTTGGTTAGTGTTGAAGACTGTAATATCCCGCTCTTGTGCGCATTGAGCAAACTTATTCTTTGAGGACACTTTCTTGCAAGTGATCCGGATTATTATACTATTGGGCGTTTGATTATGATTATGAGGCATTATGGATATGATGACATGTTATTTTGTTGTATTGACATAGACAGGTGCTATTGAGTTGGTTCTCCTAAGTGTGCAGGACTTTGGACCTCGAGGATGTAGAGGCATCGATGAAACCCCTTGGACTCCAGATTGAGTCAGGGAGTGGACTATTGGGGTTTGATTATTCTAGACATGACATGTGTACATATGATTAGATGTTATGATGATTGATTATTTTGTTAACACGATTCGTTGATGATGCAGGTTGATGATAGCTTGCTGACTAGACTCACATGTGGAGTAGAGGGGTCATGCACAACAACCAGAGACTTTGAGGGATATGTGTGGACAAAAGCCCTACCACAGCCTACTAGCACTCCCACCGTGGCTGTAACTATAGGTTAACAATTACCTAGTTCGAGAAGACCCACAATGTCATGAGGGAAGACTGCGACAGTCGCTCACGATGATTCTAAGGGGTGAGCAATAAGGCAAGGGCCTTATTCCTTAGAGGCCCTTAGTCTTCCACAAGATCACCTGGCAGAGTATTGACTCCAGGGGTTTTTGATGTCTACCAAGTCATTCAAGAGGCGAGTGGAACCCTTGGAGCACGTAGTGCGTCTTGAAGGGCTCGTCACGCAAGGAAAATGGAAAGAGGTGAGTGGTACCCTTGGAGCATGTAGTGTGTCGTGAAGGGCATGTTGCACAAGGAAAATGGAAAAAGGCGAGTGGCACCCTTGGAGCACCTAATGCATCCTGAAGGGCATGTCACGATTTCAATGGGTAAGTGAATAAACCTAGTTGGCCTTAAAATGAATGATTTGATTAGTAAGATTTAAAAACAATTTTCCTAATAAAAATTTCATCGAGCCTAAGAAATTAAAATCTAGGTCTAAGTGATACTTGTGGTAAAAAAAAAATTAACAATAATCATAATTAAACATGTGACGAGAAGGGGGTAAGAAATTCAATTAATTTATTAAAATCAAATAACTTTGGGGGATTAAATTTTAAAAAAAGGAAATGATTGTTTTTCTACATATGTTAATTAAATTTTATTAATTAAAAAGAGAAAGAGGTGGTTTTTCTACACTTGCTAATTTGAGTTTTAGATAAAAAGGGAAAAGAGGGAAACTTAAAAGAAATAGGAAACTAAGGGAAAAAGGGGAAACATAAAAAAAAAGGGAAACATAAGGAAAAATTTGAATGACTAATTTAGTAAGGAATCTTGCCTTTAAGAACTTTCTAATTATGAACTCAACTAGGAATTTAGTAAAGGCATAAGTCATTTAAAATGTGTAAGGGAATATGGGGACACGAAGGAGCGATTTTAGGTATGATTTTAGGTGGGTGAGGGAAATAGGATTAATTAAATAATTAATGAAATTAATTTCTGGTACAACTAGGGGGATGGGTGACATGTGTACGGGGGAGGTTTTTCTGAATTAAATTAATGAAAAATAAATTAAACGGGAATTTGGGAAATAAATCGCTTAGAAACTCTATAAAAAGGATGGAGGAGGAGGACCATGGATTTGAGCTTTTATGAGTAAAGTTATGCTGCGGAACTTTTGTCTTGATTGACTTATCTTGTGGGAGTTGGGATACCCAGTGCGGGTAACGAGTGGTAGCTCGACCTTACGAGGCGAAATGGGTGCTATTTGTTCTTGGTTTAGTGTGTGTGGCCCCTTTGCGGCTCGGGGGGCTCAGGGGGAAGAAGAGTACCCCTAGCATTGGTTATGAGGTACTAGTGAAGTCACATCAGTCGACAAGCGGTAGTTGAATGGAGCGTGCATAAGACAACGACTCGGAGCTGTCACCTTGGGCTACGGTACACATACGTCTATTTGAATGGTAGATTATTATTTTTCTTGCGATTTAATTACTGTAATTCTATTTTGTAAATAAATATGTTTTACTCACTATTTTTAATCAAGAACTTAAAGTCATAATAGCTTTATGCTAGCTACTTTGAATTGATTTCCTTGGCAACCCGATCCCTGATTGCTATGACTGTTCTATTTTGTTTTATTGATCATTATGAAGAGATTGTGCTTTATATTCTGTCCTTATCCCTATATCATTAGTCCATGCCTGAGAATTCGACCAGGAGTTGAATCGACGGTCATCACTTCGGTGTTAATAAACCTATAGATTCTAATGCCCTGCTTTTCTGTGCGTGGATGATAAGCGAAGGCTAATTTTCTTTTCCCAACTGCCTACCCCTACTTATCTCCGCGTCGATTGATTTGTGGTTGAATGATTAGTCCTTGCACATTCTTGTGCTGAGTGTCTCTGTGTTTTTGATGATTATCTCTGCACTTTATCCTTGCGTCCTTACCATAATTTTATCTCTACGTTGACTAATTAATTATGAATGTTTCATCTTGCGCTTTCTTTGTGAATGATTACCACTATGATTTTAGACAGCGATTCCTTTTAAAATATTAAACGACAGATTTTAATTGTTGATTTGTATTTTCACATCAGTTTAAAAGGTTGGTTAAGCATCTACTGGTTGATATCCTTAGTCTGTTTGCGTTGGAAATTTTATGTCTGCATTTTTAGTTTTTGGATAGTTCACAACAATTTTTCTCTATCTTTATTTACTTTTTAGCATTCAAATTCACTTCTAAACTGTATTTCTCTAATTTTGTTATTTCGTATTGCTCTATTACATAGCCTTGCTTGGCTCTATTACACAGTCTTTACATGATCTTCTTGGCCCTTTTGTTTTACACAACATCCGAGTTGGGAATTTCTGGTTCCTTAGTCACAGATATTATTGATTTACACAACGATTTTGTTTACTCTACGTTGCTGAAATGTATTTTATACTCTGTGTTTGAAAGTGATATTGTTGGTGTCCATTCAAATCCTGGGGAGTTTTAAAATTCCTTTAAAAAGGGTTATCACACTGCGACCTCCTATTTACCCAGCGTAATTTATCTTTTACAAATTTACCCAGTGTAATTATAGACAATGTTCTTATTACAATAAACTTAGATATCAATTGTGAATGCGTGTGACCATGTAGCAATTGCGTCTTACGGCTGTGAATAGCTGTGTTTTTGGTGACTGTGCAATTGTAGTGTTGAATGCAGTGCGTGAAAACAAATTCCTTTCTGTATTAATGATTGACACAACGATATTTATAGACGACATATGACTACGTTTGTAATGTGGAATCTTTGCGTTTAGTTATGATGTGGCTGCAAGTTTACTATGTTTGTGCCTTTAATAACCACAACGAATTTTATTCTCAATATACAATAGACAACAAAATATATATAATGTTAAATCCTGATTATTCCTTTATACGATTAATACCTTTATAGACAACTCCATTTAATTGGTTAGATGATGGTGGTTAACAACGATCCTGTCTATTTTTGACAACGATTTTAATTACAGTATATGACAGCTCTATCATGTACTATAGATAGCGATACAATACCTTTATAGACATCGTGCCCTATTTTTGACAACTACTCAATGTATTCTTGGGCAGCGAATTCATTCATCAATAGTTATGCAGCAAATGTTTACACAGTTTTTACAGCGAAAATTTATCAAATAGTTTATGCAGCAAATTGCTATATTGGTTTCAGTTTTAAGGATTCCATAGACAACGAATTTATACCTTGATTGACAACGCATATATTAATAGATAGTAATAATGTTTTTACCTATTAGATAGTGACTTATCTAAGGATAGCTACTTCAATGCTATCAATTGTTAGACAACAATATAATATCATGCTTACCATTATTTGGCTTTACACAACATTTTCCTACACATAATAGACATCGATATATATGATGATAGCTAGTTTATATGTTGTCAGTAAAAATTAATAAAAAAATGATAGATCGTGATATATGATGACAACGTCTATATAGGTGGATGACAATGATATATGAGGACAACAATTCATTATATTTGTTCCAGTTAAATAGTTAAATTATTACATTGGTTCAGTTTAAAGGATAGCGATAGATAGCAAATTTATCACATTTATTATACAGATAGGATGGTATAAATAGAAAATTCAGTTTGAGAAGACCTGTTTTATATTATTTTAAAATACATGGTTCATACTTGTTTCAGTTAAAAAGATAGTGAATTCTTCCTTAGGAAAGTACTTATCTAATATTGGAATTGGAAATAGTTACAATGAGCTAATCGTTTATATTAATTATTTTTGTGTACTGATTGATGTTTGTTTGCGATAGACTTTTTGCACCAGAAATTTATTGTGTTGTAGGATTGTTACATTAGTCAGTCCTCCCACGCATCTTGTCGCCTTGTTTCTGGGGTTCATGGGTATAGTCTTCTTCCATTCTGATAGTTAGTTTGGTATCCTAGCACGTCATTTTTGTCTTGGGTATTGGTCTAGATGGGTTGAATTGCACTATGGTTATTGTTGCGCCTATATCCTTTTGACGACATGATTCCTGATGAGGGGATCATTGCATTCCTTGATGGATAGACACGCATGATAACCTGGCCGGATTCTGTGCTACCCGTTGTGGGCATTTTTTCATTGTATTTGTTGTCAATGTTTGGGTGGTAAAGCCTTCATGCATTTGGTTTACGTGCCATAGAGGTTCTAGAGGCTGGTTGTCGAGGCCATTGTGTCACAATTGTGGATTTTTTCCTTTAGCTTGTAGGTGTTTTCATGTTTGTGTCGGGCGGGTAGTCGTTATATCCTTTTGATTTACGCATGTTTCGCCCAGTTGCTCGTTGTGCTAGTGCGTTGAGTCATTGTTGTGTGTTTCCTGGTCTGTGTGTGTGTGTTCGTCATCAGGTTGTGTGGTTCAACTATTGTTGTTGTTGCTGTCCTACTTTAAAAAGGAAAAAAAAATGCACTTTTTGCTTCGCTTGTAGTTGTAACGAATGGGGTCGTCACATATGGTATCAGAGTAGGTTTCGACCCACGACTTGGGATCACTACATCTTTCGTTGATTTGATTTTTGATTATAAGGTTGCTAATTAATTATATTTGTATTCGTGTAGGTAATTATGGTTAGAGGATGTCGCGGAGGCAAACGATGAGGTGTTAGGGGAGAAGGCACGACACCCCCAGTAGCATCCACGCCTAAGAGGTCTAACCTCCAGGGAGACAAACAGGTTGTCGAGCAGGAGCAGATAGTAGTGGGTGATGTGATTGGGCTGATGAGGTCCTTTCAATGGATGTCTGAGGAACTGATCATCCGTTTGGACAGATATGAGGCCAAGGTGCCAACACCCCCTTAGGGTCCACCGCACGCTCCTGTCGGTACTGGTAGTATTCACCATGAACTCGAGAAGGTCAAATTTCCAGATTTTTTTGGTGCCCCGGATGGCGTAGCCTCCAAGGCATGGTTGGGTAATTTGGCAATGTGCTTTGCACTTCGCAACTATACCTCCAACATGAAGGTCTGCATGGCAGTCTTTCAACTGAAGGGGAGTGCTCTTCTATGGTGGAAGACTCTCCTGCCACAATTGAACATGGTCGTCGAAGACGTGTCATGGGAACTGTTCGAGGAAAGGTTCTGAGAGAGGTACCTATTAGAGGAATTCATTGAGCATCAACTCAACAAGTTCAACACCTTACGACAGGGAAGATTTACGGTGCCCGAGTATGAGGCTCATTTTATGGAGTTCCTTCGATATGATCCATACCTTAATACCGAGAAACTTAAGTTCATCAGGTTATTGTTTGGCATTAATGTCAGAATACGTGCAAAGGTAAGGATTTTGATGCCTCAGACCTTGCATGATGTCATCCAGAAGGCCCTCATAGCAGAGGAGGAGCTTATTAGCGGGGGTCAAAGAAGGAATCCAGTGATACCAATAGGGAAGTTGTCATCTGGTGCGAAGTAGCATCATACACTAGCCAGACATAGGCCAGGATATCATGGCTTCCAGAGAGGATCCACTTTCACTACACCTCGACGACCAGTGCCCCAGCAACACACTCCTTACTGAGGACCACAACATCAACAACAACGTCGACCGTAGAAGCAACAGTTTAGTCATGTTTAGCAGAACATACTAGGATTCCAAGCTGGTGGGCCGTCGGATTCTACTTTGGGTACCAGGAGTACTGGACCGAAGAAGGGGTGTTGGAATTGTGGGGAGCCACACTACCAACGTGATTGCCCAGTGGAGAGGACTAGAGCATTTGGATCAGCCAGATCCACTACCATGGAAGATTTGGGCAAGGCCCATCAGAATCTTGCAACGATGAATAACCACCAGGCAGAGCACCGGTCGACTGTGATTGAAACGTCAGGTACCGTTGTTGACTAGACCCTTAGTATTTTGATAGATCTCAGTGCTACCAAGAGTTTCATTTCTGGTGTAGCACTAAAAAGGATTAAGGTAAAGGCAGTTGAACAGGATGATTTTAGCTTTGTAGATATGGATTCGGCAGCCAAACAAAAGGTTGGAGGGAAGGTTACGGGCTCTACCCTTAACCTGGGAGAGTTTGTCACCAGGGCCAACCTGTACATCACGATCTTAGGATATTATGATGTCATGACCGGTATGGACTGGTTGGAATTGCATGAGGTGATACTCAACTATAAGACAAAACGATTAAGTTGGCTCGATGATGAGGGACAAAGATGTGTGATTGTATGATGAAACCAGGGAGTTTCCGTAAGTTTCATCTCTTCCTTGAAGCTACGAAAGAGTATGCGCAATGGATGTAATCTTTATGCGATCCTTGCGTTAAATGACAAGGGAGTAGCAAAAGGTCTAGAACACTTTCCTATGGTGAGAGATTTTGCGGACATCTTCTTAGTGGAGTTACCTGGGATGCTTCCGGAGAGGGAATTGGAATTTACCATAGACCTAAAACCGAGGACTGAACCAATAGTGAGAATGCCTTATCGTATGTCAACCTCGGAGTTACAGAAGTTGAGAATGGAACTGAAGGAGTTGCTAGACCTGGGACTAATATGTCCTAGTGTATCACCATGGGGTGCGCCTATTATTTTCATATGAAATAAGGATGGTTCGTGGAGACTCTGCATTGAATACCGTCAATTAAATAAGGCAACGATCAATAATCAATATCTTTTGCCAAGGATTGATGATTTGTTTGATCAGATGAAGGGTGCAACGATGTTTTCAAAGATTGACTTGAGATCAGGGTATCACTAGCTACGGATCAAGGAGGATGACATCCCTAATACCACCTTTAAGATGAGGTTCATACATTACGAGTTTATTGATTTACCATTTGGAATGAAAAATGCCCCAGGGGTATTTATGAGTTTGATGAACGGGGTGTTCTGCGATTACTTGGACAAGTTCGTCCAAGTATTCATTGACGATATTTTGATTTACTCTCAGATGATGGAGGAGCATGACGATAAATTGTGCTTGGTACTACTGTTTCTGTGAGAGAACAAATTTTATGGGAAAATGTCTAAATGCTTGTTTTACCAATCGAAGATTCACTACTTAGGGAATGTAATCTTCGGCGAAGGAATCACCGTGGATCGAGCAAAGGTCGATGCTATTATAGAATGGCCTGCACTGACGAATGTCCAGGAAGTGCGTAGCTTCATGGGTTTAGTAAGATACTATCAACAGTTCATTGAGGGATTTTCGAAGATAGCAAATCCGATCACGGAATTGCAGAAGAAGAACAAGAAGTTTTTTTGGACCAAGAAATGTGTAGAGGAATTTCAGAGGCTCAAGGAGCTATTGACAACAACACCATTACTAAAGGTCCTTGACATGGATGCAGACTTCTTGGTATGCATTGACGCATCCAAGGAAGGCTTAGGTGGAGTCTTGATGCAATACGGTCGAGTGATCACTTACATCTCGAGCAAATTGAGAAGGCATGAAAAGAACTATGCGACGCACGATTTGAAGTTGTTAGCCATTATTTATGCCTTGAGAGTTTGGAGACACTACCTTATTGGATGAAAATTTGAACTAAAAATGGACCACTGTGGACTACAACACATCTTTACGCAAAGTAACCTAAACACGCGACAACGACGTTGGTCAGAATCACTTGGCGAGTACAATTTCGATATTACTTACATAAAAGGAACAGTGAACCGAGTGGCAGATGAATTGAGTCAGAGACCACACATATTTTCGGTGTTGCCTCTTCAAACGAATCTACATGAAAATATTCTAACATTATAGTGCAACGATGACTGGTAGAAAGAGGTCAAGGATTTTATCGAAAAAAACACAATGATGGTACCAAGATTTGAAGGATTTACATTGGACGACGATGGAATATTGAGATTTAAAAATCAAATTTATGTACGACCAAACAACGAGTTGAGTATTTTGATCCTAAATGAGGCTCACAGATCAGTGTACATGGCTCACCCAGGGGTCACGAAGATGAGGGAGGACCTTAAACCCTTATTCTTTTGGAAAGGAATGAAGGCATACATAGTCGGCTATGTGGCCAGATGTCTAGAATGTCATCAGGTGAAGGTTGAACATAGACATCCAGCAGGACTACTACAGACACACGCTATTCCAGAATCAAAATGAGAGGTCATTTCGATAGATTTCATTGTTGGATTTCCACTGAAGACAAGAAGACACGACTCGATTTTTGTGGTAGTCGACACTCTGATGAAGAGTGCTCATTTTATTTCTGTGCATACAACGTATCAGGCACCTTCCATAGCTAGATTTTTCATCAGTGAGATTGTGAGGTTGCATGGCATGCCTAAGAGGATTATATCCGATCGAGGATCGATGTTTAGTGGACGATTTTGGACTAGTTTCCAAGAGGCCTTGGGAACCCAAGTTAACTTTAGTACTGCGTATCACCCTGAGAAAGATGGGGAAAAAATGATACATATCCATAATTTCAATTGTTATTACAATATGATAGATTAAGGCCTTCCAAAATGCCAACTTCACCATTCTTCATTATTTTACATAGTCATGTAAAAAGGCATACTAGGAAGATAAAAATGCATTCCAAGGGATAAATAAAGGTCCAATGAAAGGGTTAAAATTGATGAGTTTTCATTATATCATTGTTGACACTCATATATTGATAAAATGTCAATTACAATAAATAAAATATCTGCTATGTAAAAATACCAAAATCTGTTAATTTAGACAAGATGAAAAATCAGTCAACAAGTTTTCTTGAAAATCCTATGATACTAGTGAAAACATATGTTAGGTGAAATCAAGCTAGAGATACCTATATTATATTCAATCCCTCAATAATACAAACCATCAATCATTTATTACCAACAACAATTTAGTATACCAAAAGTGGTTTCCACTATTTTGAACAATAATTAGGAAGTGCACGATGTTGGTAGAAAAATTAAGCATGCATATGCATTGAAGACCTAACTAAAAAAATAATAATTAAAAATAATCATAATAAAAAAAGTCTATCCTTATTTCTTCTATCTAAGAAATATTTTGGCATTTAACCATAACTTGAATGTTGTGAAGTTGTCCTGTGATATTTTTTTGAAGATGATATGTTTTTCTTTACAAAGGAGAAGAAGACTAAAGTTGATCTAAGAATATATAAGAGAGGCTTAGAGATATTATGCAAGCACTATTTTCTTATTGGTGAATGTAATGTGTGTGCTTTCTTAGAATGTTTTCAGGATTAGGTTTTTCAACATTGTTTCTTATGATTTTGTTATGACTAATAATTTTTAAGTGGGTGAGTTTAATTTTTTTTAACATGTGACTTCTGAAGGTGTATTTTTTGGTTTAAGTGGCTCACTTTCCTGATCTATTCAAATATGGAAATATTAGAAAATACAATTTTTATTTAGGAAAACATGATGTATGCAAATATGCCAATATTAGAAAATACAATTTTTATTTAGGAAAAAATGATGAGCTTCCTAGATTACAAGATTATGTTGTCATTTTCTCCCAAGAGTGATTTATGTTCTATATAGATGGGATATGGTGCCAGAGACTTGATATTTAGTTATTTTATAGGAATGGAAAATAATATATAGTTATAGATGCATTATCAAAAATATTATAAATGAATAACATCACAGTGGTCCAAGGTTTATCTTGAGATTTGATTAAGAAACCTTAGAAACAAGATTAATTGTATGAAAGCAATAATAACATCTCTTGAAGTGGACAACGCCTTAAAATATTTTAATTTTGAAAACCTACAATATGGAAAAGAGAAATAATTGGGGTCACTACAGTTGCACATTATAGCTACAATATCCTATGTAATATTCATGACAATCGTTTTCCAAGCCACATTAGACATGCCAAAACTCACAAATATGAGAAGCGTGTCTTTGAAAAATAGAAAATGCTAATAATAAATTATCTAAAAACTTGTGAATAACAACAATGAAAATATAAAAATTTTTAGTTGTATATCTAATGGCACAAAGAAAAAATGGGGTCATTGAAATTGCACATGAAATACGATTTCATATACAATTTTCATGATAACCATTTTTCAAACCGTATTAGTGATCCAAGTGGATACATGTGGCCACCCACCTCTTCATTTGACTTAGAATGGTTCTAAATATGGTCAAATCTACTATAATTTTGTGGATCTTGAGCTTCTGATGAATTTTCTAGGCATTTTTGATGTGGTTTTGGCAATTGACATGGCCTTACAATATTTGATTGCAAGGGTTTCCAAACACATAGAGCATGGAAAAATCTTTGCAATGGTCTAATAAATACCCCAAATAGATTTTGTATCTGAAAGTTGCATCTTTGGGAAGTTGAATAATCAACTAGGCCCCTTGAGGCTTGCATTCCTTTTTCCATTTCATCTCCTAGGATTAGGGTTTTGCATATTTAGGGTTTTTTCCTCTTATGGTTTTATACTTTATGTTAAAAGGAATTTCCAGGCTCTTGTGAATGATAGTAGTTGATACATATTCATTCAAAGCGAAGTCACCACCATTCTGGCCAGTTTGTATTGCTTTGCATATTGTTGTTTTTTTCTATTTAATTCATGAATAGAATTTGGGTTTCACTGTATTGATATGCTCTCTACAATAACTCGGTGTGATTCGACCTATATTTCTATCTTCATTTTAGTCTTTTCATAATTAGAATAAGTGGTATCAGAGAAAATCTATTCTTTGTTGTTTTTTTTATCATGTCCTTAATGAGGTCAAGGTATGGGAAGTTGGGTGTTGAACTAATAGAACTTGGGGAAGATCACTCTCACCAACCTAAGTGGCCTCTTATGGTGGGAAAAAGGAAAGATAGAAAATCATGAGACTCTATTAAGTTTTTGGTTGAGGAATCCCTTGCATGATAGAGGAATGAGATGATTGATAATTTCACCCAAATAATTCGATGACTATCGATGAAAATGGAGACACTTTCGAAAAGAATTCATAGTGTTCTTGCTATTTTTGGAGGTCATCTCTACAAGGTAGCAAGGTAGCTTCAACTACTACAATATCTTTAATCCCAAGGAAGAAATACACAAAGGTAATATCTTATATTGGGAGATTTTTCTTCTTCATGATTTGATTAAAAAGTGAATGTAAGATCACTACAACTACTAGGGCCTTTGTGTGGGATCCCTCTACATAGCATAAGCAGGTGGACCAGAGAGTAGACAGATACATATATATATTCACCTCACCTACATGGGTTCCTCTATAATGCCAAGTAAAGAATGAAATTGATTCATCGCCTGGTGCTCCTATACCTAAAAACTAGTATGTAGATGCTCTTTTATATAGAACGAAGAAATTAAATTCTAGATTCAAGAGATAATTAAAAAGGGTCATGTTTGACGAAGCTCCTCACCTTGTAGTATCCCGATTTTGTTGGTTTATAAGAATAAAAATATGTGGATATTTTGTATTGATTACAAACCCTGGAACAAAATCAGAGTCAAGAATCAATATCAACTCCTCTAGATTAATGATCTTCTTAATCATCTCAAAGGTGCCAATTTTTTCAGTAAGATTGATCTAAATTCCATTTATCACTAGGCGTCAATTGAGAAACAAATTGTATGAAATAAAATATTCAATTTCAAAGAAGGCCTCTTCGAGTAGTTAGTCTTTCCTTTTGACTTAACTAATTCCCTAGAAACTTTCATGAACATGATAGATGATATATTATATACATTCACAAATTCCTTTGTTGTTGTATATTTGTATGATACTGTCATCTTCAAAAAAACTTGGGCTCGACATTTGTAAATCTGTAATACATTCAATAGGTTATGAGCACCCTATTAAAGAAAACATTATATGCCAATATGAAGAAATGTTTATTGAACATGTAGAGAATCCAATATCTAAGATACATAATGGATGAGAATGGTCTGCATGTGGATCCAACCAATATTTGAGTCATTCATGATTGGTTAGCATTGAAGACTGTAACATCCCTCTCTTGCGCACATAGAGCAAACTTATTCTTTGAGGACACTTTCTTGCAAGTGATTCGGATTATTTTACTATTGGGCATTTGATTATGATTATGTGTCATTATCGATATGATGACATGTTATTTTGTTTTATTGACATAGACAGGTGCTATTGAGTCGGTTCTTCTGAGTGTGCAAGACTTTGGACCTCGAGGATGTAGAGGCATCGATGAAACTCCTTGGACTCCGGATTGATTCAGGGAGTGGACTATTGGGGTTTGATTGTTGTAGATATGACATGTGTACATCTGATTATATGTTATGATGATTGATTATTTTTCTAACATGATTCGTTGATGATGTAGGCTGATGATAGATTGTTGAACAAAATCACATGTGGAGTAGAGGAGTCATGAACGACAACCAGAGACTTTGAGGGAGAGGTGTGGACAACAACCTTGCCACAACCTACTAGCACTCTTGTCGTGGCTCAAACTATAGGTTAATGATTACCTAGTTTGAGAATACCCACGATGTCATGAGGGAAGACTACAAAATCCGCTCATGATGATTCTAAGGGGTGCTCAATAAGGTAGGGGCCTTATTCCTTAGAGGCCCTTAGTCTTCCACAAGATCACCTGGTGGAGTATTGACTCCAGGGGTTTTGGATGTCTACCAAGTCAATCAAGAGGCGAGTGGCACCCTTGGAGCACGTAGTGCATCCTAAAGGGCACGTCGCGCAAGGAAAATGGAAAGAGGTGAGTGTAACCCTTGGAGCACGTAGTGCGTCCCGAAGGGCACGATGCACAAGGAAAACAAAAAAAGGCGAGTAGCACCCTTGCATCATCTAGTGCGTCCTGAAGGGCATGTTGCGATTTCAACGGGTGAGTGAATAAACCTAGTCAGCCTTAAAATGAATGACGTGATAAGTAAGATTTAAAAACAATTTCCCTAATAAAAATGTCACCCAACCTAGGAAATTAAAATCTAGGTCTAAGTGATACTTGAGGTAAAAAAATAAATAATAATAATCATAATTAAACATTTTACGAGAAGGGGGTAAGAAATTCAATTAATTTATTAAAATCAAATTACTTTGGGGGATTAAATTTTTAAAAAGGAAATGATTGTTTTTCTACATATGCTAATTAAATTTTATTAATTAAAAAGAGAAAGAGGTGTTTTTTCTACACTTGCTAATTTGAGTTTTAGATAAAAAGTAAAAGAGGGAAACTTAAAAGAAATAGGAAACTAAGGGAAAAAGGGGAAACATAAAGAAAAAGGGAAAGATAAGGAAAAAGATGAATGACTAACTTAGTAAGGAATCTTTCCTTTAAGAACTTTCTAATTATGAACTCAACTAGGAATTTAGTAATGGTGTAATTCATTTAAAATGTGTAAGGGAATATGGGGACACCAAGGAGCGATTTTCGGAATGCTTTTAGGTGGGTGAGATAAATAGGATTAATTAAATAATTAATTAAATTAATTTTTGGTGCAACTAGGGGGATGGGTGACATGTGTACGGGGGAGGTTTTTCTGAATTAAATTAATGAAAAATAAATTAAATGGAATTTGGGAAAGAAATCACTTAGAAACTCTATAAAAAGGATGGAGGAGGAGGACCATGGATCTGATATTTTATGCATAACGTTACGCTGTGGAAATTTTGTCTTGACTGACTTATCTTGTGGGAGTTGGGATACCCAGCTCGGGTAACAAGTGGTAGCTCGACATTGCGAGGCGAGTTGGGTGCTATATGTTCTTGGTTTAGTGTGTGTGGCCCATTTGCATCTCGGGGGGCTTAGGGGGAATAAGATTACCCCTAGTGTTGGTTGGGAGGTACCAATAAAGTCACATCGGTCGACAAGAGGTAACTGGATGGAGCGCGCGGGGGACAATGACTCGGAGCTGTCACCTTGGGCTACGATACACATGCATTTATTTGAATGGTAGATTATTATTTTTCTTGCTCTTTCATTATTGTACTTCTATTGTATAAATAAATATGTTTTACTTAACATTTTTAATCAAGAACTTAAAGTCATCATAGCTTTACACTCGTTGCTTTTAATTGATTTCCTTGGCAATCGATCCTTGATTGCTATGACTACTTTGTTTTGTTTTATTGATCATTATGAAGATATTATGCTTTATCTTCCTTCCTTATGCCTAGATCATCAGTCCATGCCTAAGTAGTCAGCTAGGATCTGAATCGACGATCATCACTTCGGTGCTAATAGACCTATACATTCTAATGCCCTGCTTTTTTGTACGTGGATGATGAGCGAAGGATAATTTTCTTTGCCCACCTGCCTACCCCTACTTATCTCTGCATCGATTGATTCATGGTTGAATGATTAGTCCTTGCGCCTTATTCTGCTGAGTATCTCTATGTTTTTTATGATTATATCTGCGCTTTATCCCTGCGTCCTTACCATAATTTTATCTTTGTGTTGACTGATTAATTCTGAATGTTTCATCTTGCACTTTCCTTGTGAATGATTACCACTGTGATTTTAGACAACGTCTCCTTTTAAAATATTAAATGATGGTTTTTGATTGTTGATTTGTATTTTCACATCAGTTTAAAAGGTTGGTTAAGCATCTACTGGTTGATATCCTTAGTCTTTCTACATTTTTAGTTTTTGGATATTTCACAACGATTTTGCTTTGTCTTTATCCACTTTTTAGCATTTAAATTCACTTCTAAACTGTATTATACACAAGATTTTGTACTGTTCTATTACAGAACCTTGCTTGGCTCTATTACACATTCTTCACACGATCTACTTGGTCCTTTTTTTTTACATAACAGCCAGTTTGGGAATTTTCGGTTCCTTAGTCATGGATCTTATTGATTTACACAACGATTTTTTTTACTCTATGTTGCTGAAATGTATTTTATACTCTGTGTTTGAAAGAAATATTATTGGTGTCCATTCAAATCCCGGGGAGTTTTAAAATTCCTTTAAAAAGGGTTATCACACAACGAACTCCTATTTACCCAGCCTAATTTATCTTTTACGAATTTACCCAGTGTAATTATAGACAATGGTTTTATTACAGTAAACTTAGATATCAATTGTGGATGTGTGTGACCATGTAGCAGCTGCATCTTACGGCTGTGAATAGTTGCATTTTTGGTGACTGTGCAATTGTAGTTTTGAATGCAGTGTGTGACAAATAAATCCTTTTTGTATTAATGATTGACACAACGATATTTATAGACGACATATGACTGCATTTGTAATGTGGAATCTCTACATTTAGTTATGATGTGTCAGCAAGTTTACTGTGTCTGCGCCTTTAATAACCACAACGAATTTTATGCTCTAATATTCAAAAGATAGTGAAATATATATAATGTTAAATCCTGGTTATTATAGAGATTTTAATTACAGTATTTGACAGCTCTATCATGTATTATAGATAGCGATACCATACCTCTATAGACAGTGTGCCCTGTTTTTGACAGCTACTTAATGTATTCTTGGGCAACAAATTCATTTATCAATAGTTATGCAGCGAGTGTTTACACAATTTTTACAAAGAAAAATTATCAAATAGTTTATGAAGCAAATTGCTATATTAGTTTCAGTTTTAAGGATTCCATAGACAACGAATTTATACCTTGATTGACAACGCATATATTAATAGAAAGTAATAGCATTTTTATCTATTATATAGTGACTTATCTAAGGACAACTACATCAATGCTATCAATTGTTAGACAACAATATAATATCATGATTACCATTATTTGGCTTTACACAACATTATCCTACATATAATAGACAACGATATATATGATGATAGCTAGTTTATACGTTGTCAGTAAAAATTAATAAACAAATGATAGATTGTGATATATGATGACAACGTTTGTATAGGTGGATGAAAATGATATATGAGGACAACAATTCATTATATTTGTTCCAGTTAAATAGCGAAATTATTACATTGGTTCAGTTTAAAGGATAGCGATAGATAATAAATTTATCACATTTATTATATAGATAGGATGGTATAAATAGAAAATTCAGTTTGAGAAGACCCATTTTATATTATTTTAAAAGACATGGTTCATACTTTTTTCAATTAAAAAGATAGTGAATTCTTCCTTAGGAAAGTACTTATCTAATATTGGAATTGTTAATAGTTACAATGAGCTAATCATTGATAATAATTATTTTTGTGTATTGATTGATGTTTGTTTGCGATAGACTTGTTGCGCCAGAAATTTATTGTGTTGTAGGATTGTTACAGTAGTCAGTCCTCCTGCACATCTTGTCGACTTGTTGTTGGGGTTCGTGGGTATAATCTTATTGCATTCTGACAGTTAGTTTGGTATCCTAGCACATCATTTATTTCTTGGGTATTGGTCTAGATGGGTTGCATTGAGCTATGGTTATTGTCGTGTCTATCGCCTTGTGATGACACGATTTCTGATGAGGGGATCATTGCGTGCCCTGATGGATAGACGCACATGATAACTTGGCCAGAGTTTGTGCTACCCATTGTGGGCGTTTGTTCATTGTAGTTATTGTCAGTGTTTGGGTGGTAATGCCTTCATGCATTTGGTTTTCACACCATAGAGGTTCTAGTGACTAGTCATCGAGGTCGTTGTGTCATGATTATGGATGTTGTCCTTTATCTTGTAAGTGTTTTCATGTTTTTTTCAGGAAGGTAGTCATTCTATCCTTTTGATTTACGTATTTTTTTCCCAGTTGCTCGTTGTTCTAGTGTGTTGAGTCGTTGTTGTATGTTTCCTGATCTATGTGCATGTGTTCATCGTCAAGTTGTGTGGTTCAATTGTTGTCGTCATTTCCGCCCTGCTTTAAAAAGGAAAAAAAAAATTCTACTTTTTTCTTTGCTTGTAGTCGTAACGAATAGGGTCATCACATATGGTATCAGAGTAGGTTTCGACCCATGACTTGGGATCACTGTGACTTTCATTGATTTGATTTTTGATTATAAGGTTGCTAATTAATTTGATTTGTATTCATGTAGGTAATCATTGTTAGAGGACGTCATGGAGGTAGATGAAGAGGTGATAGTGGAGGATGTGCGATGCCCCCAATAACATCCATGCCTGAGGGGTCTAACCCCCAGGGAGACGAACAAGTTTTCGAGCGGGAGCAGATAGCGGTGGGTGATGTGGTTGGGCTGATGAGGTCCTTTAAATGGATGTCTAAGGCATTGATCAACCATTTGGACAGAGATGAGGCTAGGGCACCAACACCCCCTGAGGGTCCATCATGCACTCTGGTCAGTACTGGTAGCATTCATTGCGAACTCAAGAAGGTCAAATTTCCTGAGTTCTTTGGTGCCCCGGACGACACAGCCACTGAGGCATGGTTGGAGAATATGGCGATGTGCTTTTCACTTCACGACTATACCTCCAACATGAAGGTCCACATGGCGGTCTTTCAACTGAAGGGGAGCTCTCTTCTATGGTGGAAGATGCTCCTACCACAATTGAACATGGTCGTCGAAGACGTGTCATGGGAATTGTTCGAGGAACAGTTCTGAGAGAGGTACCTATTAGAGGAATTCATTGAGCATCAACACAACGAGTTCAATGCCTTGAGACATGGCGGTCATACGGTGCCCATTTTATGGAGTTTCTTCGGTATGCTCCACACCTTAATACCGAGAAACTTAAGGTCAACAGGTTCTTGTTTGGCCTTAATGTCATCATACGTGCAAAGGTAAGGATTGTGATGCCTCAGACCTTGCATGATGTCATCTAGAAGGACCTCATAGCAGAGGAGGATCTTATCAGCGGGGGTCAGAGAAGGACTCCAGCAATACCAGCATGGAAGCTATCATATGGTGCACAATAGCATCAGACACCAGCCATACATATGCCAGGATATCTTGGCTTCCAAAGAGGATCCACTTTCACTACACCTTAGTGACAAACACCCCAACAATGAAATCCTTACCGGGGACCACAATATCAGCAACAACGTCAAACGCAACAACAGTATTTTAGGCATGTTCAGCAGAACAGTCCAGGATTCCAGGACGGTGGGTCGTCAACTTCTACTTCGAGTACCAGGAGTACTAGACTGAAGAAGGGGTGTTGGACTTGTGGGGAGCCACACTACCAGCGTGACTGCCCAGTGGAGAGGACTAGAGAATCTAGAGCATTCGAACCCACTACCATGGGATATTTGGGCAAGGCCCGTAGGATTCTTGTAGTGGTGAATAACTATCAGGAAGAGCACCAGTCGACTGTGCTCAAGACGTCAGGTATCGTCGCTGACCAAACCCTTAGTATTTTGATAGATCTCGGTGCTACCAAGAGTTTCATTTCTAGTGTAGCGCTAAAAATGATTAAGGTATAAAGGAAATTGAATAGGATGATTTTATCTTTGTAGAGATGGGAATGAGTTCAACGCCTTGCGACAGGGAAATTGTACGGTGCCCGAGTACGAGGCTCATATTATGGAGTTGATTTGGTATGCTCCACACCTTAATACTGAGAAACTTAAGGTCGAAAGGTTCTTGTTTGGCCTTAATGTTAGCATACATGAAAAGGTAAGGATTTTGATGCCTCAAACCTTTCATGATGTCGTCCAAAAGGATTTCATAGCAGAGGAGGAGCTTATCAACAGGGGTCAGAGAAGGACTCTAGCAAGACCAGCAGGGCAATGTTCATCTGGTGCACAGTAGCATCAGACACCAACCAAACATACGCCAGGATATCGTGGCTTCCAGAGAGGATCCACTTTCACTACACCTCAACAACTAGTGCCCAAACAGTGGACTCCTTACCGAGGACCACAGCATCAACAACAACGTCGATCGTAGTAGTAGCATTTTAGGCATGTTCAGCAGAACAGACCAGGATTCCAGGCCAATGGGCCGTCAACTTCTACTTCAGGTACTAGGAATACTGGACCGAAGAAGGGGTGTTGGACTTGTGGGGAGCCACACTACCAGTGTGACTGCCCAGTGGAGAGGACTAGAGCATCTATATTAGTCAAAACCACTACCATGGGAGATTTGGGAAAGGCCCATCAGATTCTTGTAGTGGTGAATAACTGTTAGGCAGAGAACTAGTCGACTATGCTCGAGACGTCAGGTACTGTCACTGACCAGACCCTTAGTATTTTGATAGATCCCAGTGCTATCGAGAGTTTCATTTCTGGTGTAGCACTAAAAATGATTAAGGTAAAGGAAATTGAACATGATGAGTTTATCTTTGTAGATATGGATTCGGGAGCCAAACAAAAGTTTGGAGGGAAGGTTACAGGTTGTACCCTTAACCTGGGAGAGTTTGTAACCAGGGCCAACCTGTACATCACGATATTAGGATCTTATGACATCGTGATCGGTATGGACTGGTTGGAATCACATGAGGCGATACTCAACTATAAGACAAAATGATTGATCTTGGTCAATGATGAGGGACATAGACACGTGATTGTAGGATGGAACCAGGGAGTTTCCCTGTGGTTCATCCCTTCCTTGCAACTACGGAAGAGCATGAGCAAGGGATGTAAGATTTATGTGATCCTTGCGTTAAACGAGAAGGGAGTAGCGAAAGGTCTAGAACAACTTCCTGTGGTGAGAGAGTTTGCAGACGTCTTCACGTAGGAGTTACTTGGGATGATGCCGGAGAGGGATTGGAATTTACCATAGACCTAAAACTAGGGACTGAACCAATAGCGAGAATGCCTTATCATATGTCGACCCTGGATTTATAGGAGTTGAGAATGCAACTGAAGGAGTTGTTGGACTTGGGACTGATACGTCCTAGTGTGTCACCGTGGGGTGTGCCTTTTATTTTCATATGAAAAAAGGATGGGTCGTGGAGACTATGCATTGACGACCATCAATTGAACAAGGAAACGATCAAGAATCGGTATATGTTGCTAAGGATTGATGATCTATTTGATCAGATGAAGGGTGAAATGGTGTTTTCAAATATTGAATTGAGATCAGGGTATCATGAGCTACAAATCAAGGAGGATGGCATCCCTAATACCACCTTTAAGATGAGGTTCAGACATTACGAGTTTACTGTTTTACTGTTTGTACTGACAAACGCCCCAGGGGTATTTATGAGTTTGATGAACGAGGTGTTCCGCGTGTACTTGGATAAGTTCGTCCAAGTATTCATTGACAATATTTTGATTTTCTCTTGGAAAATGGAGGAGCATGATGAGCACTTGCTCTTGGTAGTACAGTTCTTGTGAGAGAACAAATTATATGGGAAATTGTCTAAATGCTCGTTTTACCAATCGAAGATTCACTACTTAGGGCATGTCATCTACGGCGAAGGTATCGCCATGGATCCAACAAAGTTAGAGGCTATTATGGAATTTCCTACACCAAAAAATGTCTTGGAAGTGCGTAGCTTCATGGGTTTAGTAGGATACTATCAACGGTTCCTCGAGAGATTTTTGAATATAGCAAATCTGATCACGAAATTGCAAAAGAAGAACAAGAAGTTTGTTTGGAATGAGAAATGTGTGGAGGCATTTTGGAGGCTCAAGGATTTGTTGACAACAACACTGATACTAAAGTTCCCTGACATGGACGTGAAATTCTTGGTATTCACTGATGCATCCAAGGAAGTCTTAGGAAGAGTCTTGATGCGAGATGTTCGAATGATCGCTTAAATCTCGAGGAAATTGAGAAGGCATGAGGAGAACTATGAAATGCACGATTTGGAGTGTTAGCCATTGTTTATGCCTTGAGAGTTTGGAGACACTACCTTATTGAACAAAAATTTGAACTAAAAACGGACCATTGTGGACTACAACACATCTTTATGCAAAGCGAACTGAACGCGTGACAACGACGTTGGTCGGAATTTATTAGCGAGTACAATTTTGAGATTAATTACATAAAAGGAATAGTGAACCGAGTGGAATGCATTGAGTCAGAGACCACACATATCTTCGGTGTTTCCTCTTCAGATGAATCTACATGAAAATATTCTAACTTTACAGTGCGACGATGACTGGTACAAAGAGGTTAAGGATTTTATCGGACAAAACACAATGATGGTACCAAGATTTGAAGGATTTATGTTGGAAGACAATGAAATATTGATATTTAAAAATCGAATTTACGTACCACCAAACGACGAGTTGAGGAGTTTGATCCTAAACAAGGCTCACAGAGCAGTGTACATGGCTCACCCAGGGGTCACAAAGATGAGGGAAGACCTTAAACCCTTATTTTTATGGAAAGGAATGAAGGAAGACATAGTCATCTATGTGGCCAAATGTCTAGAATGTCAGCAGGTGAAGGCTGAACATAGACATCCAACAAGACTACTACATCCACACGCTATTCTGGAATCTAAATGGGAGGTCATTTTGATGGATTTCATTGTTGGATTGCCATTGAAGACAAGGAGAAACAACTCGATTTTTGTGGTAGTTGACACTCTAACAAAGAGTACTCATTTTATTCCTGTGCATACGACATATCAGGCACCTGAAATAGCTAGAGTTTTCATCAGTGAGATTGTGAGGCTGCATGGCATGCCTAAGAGGATTATATCCAATCGAGGATCGGTGTTTACTGGACGATTTTGGACTAGTTTCCAAGAGGCCTTGGGAACCCAACTTAAATTTAGTACTGCGTATCACCTTGAGACAGATGTGCAGACTGAACGAACAAACCAAGTCTTGGAATACATGTTTCTCATGTACATGATGGACCAACAAAAGTGTTGGGAAGAATTCTTGCCACTAGTAGAATTCGCTTAACAACTACTAAAGCACCATTAAGATGGAACCTTTCGAGTTTCTTTATGGGAGACCGTATCAGATGCCTTTGAGTTGGGATCAGCTTGAGGATAGGGTCTTGGTGGGACTAGAAGCGATCCAAGAAATGGAATATCAAATGAAAAAAATAATACAAAGGATCAAAGAAGCGCAGGATCGACAGAAGAGTTATGTCGATGCACGTCGTGTCGATCATAGTTACGAATCTGGTGATATAGTATTCTTGCGGGTAAAACCGCATAAGAGTTCGATCAAGTTTGGACAGGGAGATAAACTCTCTCCTAGGTTTGTGGGACCTTTCAATATTGTGGAGAGGAAGGGGACTGTGGACTACCGACTAGCCTGGCCTGATTCTTTGAGGCGTATGCACAATGTTTTTCACGTATCTATTTTGAGACATTGTATTAGTGATCCTACACATGTTATTGACATGAGTTCCTTGCAGGTATCAGACGAGGGTGCGCTCATGGCTGAGCCGATTCACATCCTGGATCATCGCATTCGATAGCTACAACGTCAAGAAGTAGATCAGGTCAAGGTCCAGTGGGACAACTATAGTCCACACTCGGCGGCCTGGGAGGATGCATATGATATGCGCCAACAGTTTCCATTTTTGTTTGATAGATAGACTTATGATACTCTGATACACATTATTTCATCACTTATATATTGTGAAACTTTGGGTCGAAGTTTAAACCAAGAGAGGGTGTATGTAACATCTTGTTCTTACGTGCACTGAGCGAACTTATTCTTTGAGGACACTTGCTTGCAAGTTATCCATATTATTATACTATTGGGCCTTGTGATTATGATTATGAGTCATTATGGATATGATGACATGTTATTTTTTTGTATTGACATAGACAGGTGCTATGGAATCGGTTCTCCTGAGTGTGCAGGACTTTGGGCCTTGAGGATGCATAGGTATCGATGAAACCCCTTGGACTCCGTATTAAGTCAGGGAGTGGACGGTTGGGGTTTGATTGTTGTAGATATGACATGTGTACATCTGATTAGATGTTATGATGATTGATTATTTTGCTAACATGATTTGTTGATGATGCTGGCTGACGATAGCTTGTCGACCAGACTCACATGTGGCATGGAGGGGTCATGCATGACAAACAGATACTTTGAGGGAGAGGTGTGGACAACATCCCTACCACAACCTACTAGAAATCCCATCGTGGCTTGAACTGTAGGCTAATGATTACCAAGTTCGAGAAGACCCACAATGTTGTGAGGGTAGACTGTGACAGCCACTCACGATGATTCTAAGGGGCATGCAATAAGAAAGGGGCCTTATTCCTTAGAGGCCCTTAGTATTCCACAAGATCACCTGGCTGAGTATTGACTCTAGGGGTTTTTGATGTCTACCAAGTTAGCCAAGAGGCGCGTGGCATCCTTGGAGCACATAGTGTGTCTTGAAGGGCACGTTGCGCAAGGAAAATGGAAAGAGGTGAGTGGCACCCTTGGAGCACGTGCATCCTGAAGGGCACATCGTGAAAGGAAAAAGGAAAAGGGCGAGTGGCAACCTTGGAGCACATAGTCTGTCCTGAAGGGCACATCACGATTTCAACAGGTAAGTGAATAAATGTAGTCGACCTTAAAATGAATGACATGATAAGTAAGATTTAAAAACAAATTCCCTAATAAAATTGTTGCCCAGCCTAGGAAATTAAAATCTAGGTCTAAGTGATACTTATGGTAAAAAAATAAAAATAATAATCATAATTAAACACGTGACGAGAAGGGGGTAAGAAATTAGATTAATTTATTAAAATCAAATTACTTTGGGGGATTAAATTTTTAAAAAAGGAAATGATTGTTTTTCTACATATGCTAATTAAATTTTATTAATCAAAAAGAGAAAGAGGTGTTTTTTCTACACTTTCTAATTTGAGTTTTAGATAAAAAGGGAAAATAGGGAAACATAAAGAAAAAGGGAAATGTAAGGAAAAAGCTGAATGACTAACTTAGTAAGGAATATTGCCTTTAAGAACTTTCTAATTATGAACTCAACTATGAATTTAGTAGAGACGTAAGTCATTTAAAATGTGTAAGGGTATATGGGGACACCAAGGATCAATTTTAGGAATGCTTTTAGGTGGGTGAGGGAAATAGGATTAATTAAATAATTAATGAAATTAATTTATGGTGCAACTAGGGGGATGGGTGACATGTGTACAAGGGAGGTTTTTCCGAATTAAATTAATGAAAAATAAATTAAATGGGAATTTAGGAAAGAAATCGCTTAGAAAATCTATAAAAAGGATGGAGGAGGAGGACCATGGATATGATCTTTTATGCGTAACGTTACACTTTGTATTTTTTGTCTTGACTGACTTATCTTGTGGGAGTTGGGATACCCAACTCGGGTAATGAGTGGTAGCTCGACCTTGCGAGGTGAGCTAGGTGCTAGTTGTTCTTGGTTTAGTGTGCATAGTCCCTTTGCGGCTTGGGGGATAATGGGGAAGAAGAGTACCCCTGGCTTTGGCTGGGAGGTACCGGTGAAGTCACATTGGTCGGCAAGTGGTAGCTGGACGGAGCGTGCGTGGGACAACGAATCAGATCTGTCACCTTGGGCTACGGTACACATGAATTTATTTGAATGGTAGATTATTATTTTTCTTGCGCTTTCATTACTGTACTTATATTTAAATATGTTTTACTCAACATTTTTAATCAAGAACTTAAAGTCATCATAGCTTTACGCTTGCTGCTTTGAATTTATTTTGTTGGCAACTCGATCCTTGATTGCTATGACTGTTCTATTTTGTTTTATTGATCATTATGAAGAGATTGTGCTTTATCTTCTGTCCTTATCCCTAGATCATCATTACATGCCTGAGCAGTCGGCCAGGAGATGAATCGATGGTCATCACTTTGGTGTTAATAGACCTATAGATTCTAATGCCCTATTTTTCTGTGCGTGGATGATGAGAGAAGGATAATTTTCTTCACCCAACTTCCTACCCCTACTCATCTCCGCGTTGATTGATTTGTGGTTGAATGATTAGTCTTATGCCTTCTTGTGTTGAGTGTCTTTGTGTTTCAAGGATGATTTTAAGGATGGAAATTTATTTTAAAATGTAGAAACCTTGGCGAATCTTACTTATCCTTCATATGCCAACTATAAATGTTTGGCGATATTTTTGTAAAAATACTCAAATTTATAAGGATTTTATATAGTTTTTATAAATTTTTGGTGATTTTTAAGGTAAAATAATTTTATCCTATAGAATTTGGGCGAATCATTTTTAAAATAGTGAATCTTGTTTTTGGAAAAACCATGGAAAATTAGCCCATGAGAGAAATTTAGCCCCTAAAATCATCCATGTTGTGTTTTTGATGATTATCTTTGCACTTTATCCCGGCGTCCTTACCATAATTTTATCTCTGCGTTGATTGATTAATTCTGAATGTTTCATCTTACGCTTTCTTTGTGAATGATTACCATTGTGATTTTAGACAACGATTCCTTTTAAAATATTAAACGGTGGATTTTAATTGTTGATTTGTATTTTCACATTAGTTTAAAATGTTGTTTAAGCATCTACTGGTTTATATCCTTAGTCTGTCTGCGTTGGAAATTTTATGTTTGTGTTTTTAGTTTTTGGATATTTCACAGCAATTTTGCTCTGTCTTTATCCACTTTTTAGCATTTAAATTCACTTATAAACTCTATTTTACACAACATTTTGTAATGATCTATTACAGAGACTTGCTTGGATCTATTACACAATATTTACACAATCTTCTTGGCCCTTTTTTTTTACACAGCATCCGGGTTGGGAATTTTTAGTTCCTTAGTCACGAATCTTATTGATTTACACAACGATTTTTTTTACTCTACGTTGCTGAAATGTATTTAATACTCTATGTTTAAAAGTGATATTGTTGGTGTCCATTCAAATCTAGGGGAGTTTTAAAATTCCTTTAAAAAGGGTTATCACACAACGACCTCCTACTTACCCAACGTAATTTATCTTTTACGAATTTACCCAGTGTAATTATAGACAACATTTTTATTACAGTAAAATTAGATATCAATTGTGGATGTGTGTGACTGTGTAGAAGTTGCATCTTACAGCTATGAATAGTTGTGTTTTTCGTGACTGTGCAATTGTAGTGTTGAATGCAGTGTGTGACAACAAATTCCTTTCTGTATTAATGATTGACACAACGATATTTATAGATGGAATATGATTGTGTTTGTAATGTGGAATCTCTGCGTTCAATTATGATGTGGCTGCAAGTTTACTGTGTCTGCGCCTTTAATAACCACAACGAATTTTATTCTCTAATATGCAATAGATAATGAAATATATATAGTGTTAAATCTTGGTTATTCCTTTATACGATTAATACCTTTATAGAAAGATCCATTCCATTGGTTAGATGATTGTGGTTGACAACGATCCTGTCTATTTTTGACAACGATTTTAATTACAGTATATGTCATCTCTATCATGTACTATAGATAGTGATATCATACCTCTATAGACAACATGCCTTGTTTTTGACAGCTACTTAATGTATTCTTGGGAAGCGAATTCATTTATCAATAGTTATGCAGTGAATGTTTGCATAGTTTTTACAGCGAAAATTTATCAAATAGTTTATGCAGCAAATTGCTATATTGGTTTCAGTTTTAAGGATTTCATACACGTCGAATTTATACCTTGATTGACAACGCATATATTAATAGACAGTAATAGTGTTTTTACCTATTAGATAGCGACTTATCTAAGGAAATCTACATCAACACTATCAATTGTTAGACAACAATATAATATCATGCTTACCATTATTTGGCTTTACACATCATTATCCTACATATAATAGACTACGATATATATGATGTGATGATAGCTAGTTTATATGATGTCAGTCAAAATTAATAAACAAATGATAGACCATGATATATGATGACAACGTCTGTATAGGTGGATGACAACGATATATGAGGACACAAATTCATTATATTTGTTACAATTAAATAACGAAATTATTACATTGGTTCAGTTTAAAGGATAGAGATAGATAGCGAATTTATCACATTTATTTTATAGATAGGATGGTATAAATAGAAAATTCAGTTTGAGAAGACATGTTTTATATTATTTTAAAAGACATGGTTCATACTTGTTTCAGTTAAAAAGATAGTGAATTCTTCCTTAGGAAAGTACTTATCTGATATTGGAATTGGAAATAGTTACAATGAGATAATCGTTGATAATAATTATTTTTGTGTATTGATTGATGTTTGTTTGCGATAGACTTGTTGCGCCAGAAATGTATTATGTTGTAGGATTGTTACAGTAATCAGTCCTCCCACGCGTCTTTTCGACTTGTTGTTGGGGTTCATGGGTATAGTCTTATTGCATTCTAACAGTTAGTTTGGTATCCTAGCATGCCATTTTTTTCTTGGGTATTGGTCTAGATAGTTTGCGTTGTGCTATGGTTACTGTCTCTCTTATCGCATTTTGACGACATCATTCCTGATTATGGGATCATTGCATGCCCTGATGGATAGACGTGCATGATAAATTGGTCGGAGTCTGTGCTACCCGTTATGGGCATTTGTTCATTGTAGTTGTTGTCGGTGTTTGGGTGGTAACGCCTTCATGTATTTGGTTTACATGCCATAGAGGTTCTAGTGACTGGTTGATGAGGTTGTCGTGTCGAGATTGTGGATGTTGTCCTTTATCTTGTAGGTGTTTTCATGTTTGTGTCAGGCAGGTATTCGTTCTATCCTTTTGATTTACGCATGGTTCGCCCAATTGCTTGTTGTGCTAGTGCGTTGAGTCATTGTTGTATGTTTCCTGATCTACGTGTGTATGTTCATCGTCAGGTTGTGTGGTTTAATTGTTGTCATCGTTTCCGCCCTACTTTAAAAGGGAAAAAAATTGCACTTTTTGATTCGCTTCTATAACATCCTGCTCTTGCGCACACTGATCGAACTTATTCTTTGAGGACACTTGCTTGAAAGTGATCCATATTATTATACTATTGGCCATTGATTATGATTATGAGGCATTATGCATAAGAATATATGTTATTTTGTTGTATTGACTTAGACAGGTGCTATTGACTTGGTTCTCTTGAGTGTGCAGGATTTGTACCTTGAGGATGTTGAGGCATCGACGAAACCCTTGGACTCTGAATCGAGTCAAGGAGTGGACTATTGGGGTTTGATTGTTGTATATATGACATATGTTCATCTGATTAGATGTTATGATTATGGATTTTATTATGACATGATTCATTGATGATGGAGGCTGACGATAGCTTGTCGACCAGACTCACATGTGGAGTAGAGGGATCATGCATGACTACTAGAGACATTGAGGGAAAGGTGTGGACAAAATCTCTACCACAACCTACTAGCACTCCCGCCGTGGCTCGAACTGTAGGTTAACGATTACCTATTTCGATAAGACCCACGATGTCATGAAGGAAAACTGTGACAGTCACTCGTGATGATTCTAAGGGGTGCACAATAAGGTAGGGGCCTTATTCCTTAGAGGCCCTTAGTCTCCCAAAATATCACCTAGCGGAGTATTGACTCCAGGGTTTTTTTATGTCTACCAAGTAAGTCAAGAGGCGAGTGGAATCCTTGGAGCACATAGAGCGTCTTGAAGGGCACGTCGTGCAAGAAAAATGGAATGAGGTGAGTGGCACCCTTGGAGCACGTAGTGCGTCCTGAAGGGCACATCGCATTGTTAACTACTAAGTGAATAAACCTAGATGGCCTTAGAACAAATATTGTGATAAGAAAGATTTAAAAACAATTTCCCTAATAAAATGTCGCCCAACATAGAAAAATAAAATCTAGGTCTAAGTGATACTTGTGGTAGAAAATAAGAATAATAAATAAATAAATAAATAAACAATACTAATAATCATCATTAAACATGTGATGAGAAGGGGGTAAGCCATTCAATTAATTTATAAAAATCAAATTACTTTGGGGGATTACATTTTTAACAAAAAGGGAAATAATTGTTTTGTTACTTATGCTAATTAAAAAGTTATTAATTAAAAATAAAAAGGGGAAAAAGGTAATTTCCTACACTTGCTCATTTGAGTTTTAGATAAAAAGGGAAAGAGTGAAATTTAAAAGAATTAGGAAACTAAGGGAAAAGGGGGAAATATAAAGAGAAAGGGTAACATAAGAAAAAAAAAAGCAGAATGACTAACTTAGTAAGGTATCTTGCCTTTAAGAACTTTCTAAATTGAACTCAACTAGTAAATTAGTAAGGGAGTAAGTCATTAAAATATGTAAGGGAATATGGGGACACCTAGGAGAGATTCTAGGAATGATTTTAGGTGGGTGAGGTAAATAGGAGTAATTAAATAATTAATGAAATTAATTTCTGGTGCAATGAAGGGGATGGGTGACACATGTATGGGGAGGATTTTTCTGAATTAAATTATTGAACATTAAATTAAATGGGAAATTGGGAAATAAATGACTTAGAAACTCTATATAAAGGAGGGAGGAGGATGAGGATGGATCTCTCTTTGGATGTGTAACGTTACGCAACAGAATTTTAGACTTGACTGACTTATCTTGTGGGATTTGGGATACCCATCTCGGTGAGTAGTGGTAGCTCAGCCTTGCGAGGCGAGTTGGGAGCTATTTGTTCTTTGGTTTAGTGTACGTGGCCCCTTTGTGGCTCGAGGGTCTAAGGGGGAATAAGTGTATCCCTAGAATTGGCTGGGAGGTACCGGTGAAGTCACAACGGTCGGCAAGCAGAAGTGGCACGGAGCGCGCGAGACAACGACTTGGAGCGAACGACTTGGGCTATAGTATGCATGATTTTATTTTGCATGGTATATTAATATTGACCTTACCCCTTCATTTTTGTACTTTAATTGTGTGAAGAATGTGTTGACTTGGATTTTTAATCAAGAAATTAAATTCCCCATAGCCTAAAGCTCGCTTCTTGACTTGATTCCCTTGGCATTCAATCCCTGAATGTTGTGATTGTCCTATTGGTTTTATTGATTTATTGTGAAGAGTTGTTCTTTACTTCGTCCTCATCCCTAGATCATCAGTCCATGCCTGAGCAGTCGGCTAGGAGCCGAATCGATGGTCGTCACTTCGGTGTCAATAGACCTATAGATCCTAATGCCCTTCTTTTCTGTGCATGGATGATGAGCGAAGGATGTGTTTACCCAATCATCTACCCCTATTGATTGTTCTTGGTTGATTGATTTTCATTGTGCCTTCTTGTGTTGACAAATTCTTCCATTGTTATCATTCCTATCCAGGAACCACTGAATATCCTCAACGTTTTTAACTCCGCGTCCCCTAATTTTTAACTTTGTGTTTTACCTTTTTATAGTTAGCGATTTACCCTCTTATTGGACTGTGAACTTACCATTCTGATTAAAATTTGATTTCATTGTGATAGTGCTACCAATTATTATTTTGTATTTACCTGCATTATTAGTTGAGTATATTTATCTACATTTTATTTTTGGAAGAGATTTCAGTATTCTCATGACAGTGCGATCAACAACCCATTAAATAGTTTTCATTGTACTCAACTTAACTCTTCGTTATTTTATTGATGGAAATTTTTCTCTGCATTACAACACACTCATCCATGAAATTTTGACTCTGCATTTTTATTATATTCCTCGATAATTTAGCTATGCATTTAATGCACTCCCTGGGGATTACACTCTGCGTTTTTTTCACTTTTTAATGGAAATTTTACCCTCAATGTTTCTTGGCATTTTCACTGTATATGGTAGCGCTTTCTTTTCTTCCTGTGTAATGGTGGATGTTCATTATTTTTTACTATGATTTGAATCACTTTCACAAAAAATTCCTCACTTATTTCAAAATGCTTTTGTTGTTGCATAGACTGCGTTTTACCAGCCAACTGACAATGATTTTGTTGCGGCATAGACTATGTTTTACCTACCAAACAGACCACAATTTTGCACGTTGTATAGACTGTGTTTTACCTACCAAATAGACCCCGATTTTGCAAGTTGTACTGACTACATTTTACTTGCCACTGACCATGATTTTCATGTTGTGAATGGCGGCGTTGGCCCTGTGTTGACTGCATTTTAAACCTGTAGATGATAGCGACAACCTACCTTGAAAGGCAATGAATCCACCCTTTAAATGAGTGCGAGTTGAATCTTTAATCACTCCTAGATTTTCTGTTTTGGGTAACTGCATTTTGAATCCCTTTTATACACAATGTTTTCCTCTTTTATTACACAACGTTATTCTATCAATAAATAGCATTAATAATTATTGTTGTTGGATAGCATTTAATAAATAGCATCAGGTTTGTGTAACAAATATCCTATGTCATATGATAGCCATACCTTGTTGGACAGTCACCTAATTATGGATAGCATTTTCTTATGATCAATAGACAACCTTACCATTTGTTCTATAGAGAGAAGTAGTATATTTATTAATTTGACAGCCAATGTATATTTTACACAATAGTTTTTATAGCCATGGTGAAATTATATTTTCTTTACGCAACAACTTCTTACCTTTTTGGACAACATGGGGTGGTTGAATGCATTACTTTGTGTATAGACACAGTAACATGAATTACTAGCCCCGGGTGAATACTAATTTGGCAACAATCTTGTTAATATACAACGTGATACATCCACAATTTGATATGTAGTATTGGATAGACCGCAAAATAGTTGTTTAGCATTGACATGACAATTATTTTTAAACAGCCTAATAGCATCAAATTTGCATTGAATAGTTGGACATCACATTTAATTATAAACAACAAGATAACATTAAAATTGCATTGAATAGCTTCGAAATGGATTTTATTTATAACATCATAACATTAAAATTAGCATTGAAAAGGCACTTATTTTTAGACAACGAAATAACATCAAATAGAAGCAAACAACATTGAAGTGGAATTAATTATAGACATCGATCTCATTAAGGATTAGGCCTATTTAGACAACAATGTCGATTATTTTATAAGCAGCATGGAGCACCTTTAAAATGTTAAGTAGTTCACTTATTTTAATGGACAGTTTTTAATTGTGGATAAGCGTTTTTTATTTGGTTAAGTGCCTTTCTTAGTTCGCATTATGATAACATTTATGACCTTAGTATCTTGGTAACAATTCAACCTTTGCACTTAGACATCTTTCTTATCAATTAATGGTTGGGTTGTTGGCGGAGTCAAGTATTAGCTTGCACTTTTCCTTTTGATTGTCGTCATATTGCGTCTTGTCGAACTGTTTCTTGGGGTATGGGTGTAGTCTTCTTGTCAGTATTCGGCTCTTATCACGTCAGATTTATCTTGAGTCCTTGGTTCAAATAGGTCATGTTGTGCCAAGGTTATTTCCGCACCTGTCACCTGGGGATGACATGATTCTTGAGGAGGGCATCATGGAGCGCCCATTGGACAGAGGTGATTGATGACTTGGCTGGAGTTTGTGCTTTTCGTTGCAGGTGTTGTTGATCTTGTAAGTTCATTGTTGGCGCTTGGGTTGTAACGCCATCATGAATTGGGTTTAACATGCCATAGAGGTTCTAGGGACTAGTCATCGAGACCATTGTGTCTAGATTGTGGATGTTATCCTTAGCTTGTAAGCGTCGTCGTGTTGTGTGTCTGGCGGGGAGTCGTTCCTATCTTTTGATTTACGCATGTTCCACCCAGTTGATCGTTGTGATAGTGCGTTGAGTCATTGTTGTCTGTGGCCTAACCTGCGTGCATGTGTTCATCGTCGGGTTGTGTGGTTAACTGTGTCTTCATCGCCTTCCTGTCTAAAAAAAATAAAAATATTTTCTCCTTGCTTCTCTTTTAGTTGTAACGGCTGAGGGGTCATTACATATGGTATCAGAGCGGGTTCAACCCGCGACTTGGGAACACTACGACTTTCGTTGATATTATATTTAATTGTAATGTTGCTAATTAAGTTGAATTGTATTCTTGTAGGTAATCATGGTTATAGGACGTCATGGAGGCAGATGACAGGGTGCTAGGGGAGGAGGAGTGATGCCTCTAGCATCATCCACACTTGAGGGGTCTAACCCCCAGGGAGAAGAACATGTTGTCAGGCGGGAGAAGATAGTGGTGGGTGATGTGGTTGGGTTGATGAGGTATTTTCAATGGCTGTCTAAGGCACTGATCAACCATTTGGATAGAGATGAGGCCAGGGTGTCAGCACCCCCTGAGGGTCCACCGTGTGCTCCAGATGGTACTGGTAGCATTCACCGTGAACTTGAGAAGGTCAAATTTCTCGAGTTCTTTGGTGCCCCAGACGACGCATTCGTCGAGGCATGGTTGGAGAATATGGTGATGTGATTTTCACTTCATGACTATACCTCCAACATGAAGGTCTACATGGTGGTATTTAAACTGAAGGGGATGGCCCTTCTATGGTGGAATACGCTCCTACCACAATTAAACATGGTCATCAAAGACGTTTTATGGGATTTGTTCGAGGAACATTTCTAAAAGGGGTACCTATCAAAGGAATTCATTGAGCGTCATCTCAATGAGTTAAACTCCTTACAATAGGGTGGCCATATGGTGCCCGAGTACGAGACCCATTTTATGGAGTTTCTTCGGTATGCTCTGCACCTTAATACTGAGAAACTTAAGGTCAATAGGTTCTTGTTCGGCCTTAATGTCAACATACGTGAAAAGGTTAGGATTCTAATGCCTCAGACATTGCATGATGTTGTCCAGAAGGCCCTCATAGCAGAGAAGGAGATTATCAGCTGGGGTCAGATAAGGACTCTAGCGAGACCCGTAGGGAAGGTGTCATCTGGTGCACAGCATCATCAGACACCAGCTAGACAGATGACATGATATCGTGTCTTCCAGAGAGGATCCACTTTCACTACACCTCGACGACTTGCACCTCAGCAACAGACTCCTTATCGGGGACCACAACATCAGCAACATCGTCGACCACAACAATAAACGTTTAGGCCTGTTCAGCAGAATAGACCAGGATTCTAGGTTGGTGGGCCGTCAACTTCTACTTCGGGTACCAGGAGTAATGGACCGAACAAGGGGTGTTGGACTTGTGGGGAGCCACACTACTAGGGTGACTACCCAGTGGAGAGGACTAGAACATCTAGATCATCTGGACCCACTACCGTGGGAGATTTGGGAAAGGCCCATTGGATTCATCCAGCGGTGACTAACCACCAGGAAGAGAACCAATCGACTGTGCTCGAGACGTCAGGTACTGTTGCTGACCAAACCCTTAGTATTTTGATAGATCTCTATGCTACTGATATTTTCATGTCTGGTGCAGTGATAAAAAGAATTAAGGTAAAGGAAGTCGAACAAGATGAGTTTATCTTTGTAGAGATAGCTTCGAGAGCCAAGCAGAAGGTTGGAGGCAAGGTTATGAGCTATACCCTTAACCTGGGAGATTTTGTCATGAAGGCCAACTTGTACATCATGATCTTAGGATCGTATGATGTCGTGATCGATATGGACTGGTTGGAATCGCATGAGGTGATAATCAACTGTAAGACAAAATGGTTGATCTTGGTCGATGATGAGGGACAGAGACGCATAATTGTAGGTCAGAAACAGGGAGTTTCCTTGAGGTTTATCTCGTCCTTGTAGTTACATAAGATCATGCACAAGGGATGTAAGCTTTATGTGATCCTTGTGTTAAACGAGAAGGGAGTAGCAGAAGGTCTAGAACACCTTCCTGTGGTGAGAAAGTTTGTAGGCGTATTCCCTGAGGAGTTACCTGGGATGCCACCCGAGAGGGAATTGGATTTTACCATACACCTAAAATTGAGGATTGAAACGATAGCAAGAACACCTTATCATATGTCGACCCCATAGTTACAGGAGTTGAGAATGCAACTGAAGGAATTGTTGGACCTAGGACTGATACATCCAAGTGTGTCATAGTGGGGTGTACCTTTTATCTTCATATGAAATAAGGATGGGTTGTGGAGGATCTGCATTTACTACCATCAATTGAACAAGGAAACGATCAAGAATCAATATCCGTTGTCGAGGATTGATGATCTGTTCGATCAGATGAAGGGTGTGACGGTGTTTTCAAAGATCGATTTGTGTTCAGGGTATACAGATCAAGGAGGATGACATCCCTAAGACCACCTTAAAGATGAGGTTTGGAAATTATGAGTTTACTATTTTACCGTTTGGACTGACAAACGCCCCAGGGGTATTTATGAGTTTGATGAACGGGGTGTTTCGTGAGTACTTGGACATGTTCGTCCAAGTATTCATTGATGATATTTTTATTTACTCTCGGACGATGAAAAAGCATGACAAGCACGTATGCTTGGTACTATAGTGTCTGCGAGAGCACAAATTGTATGGCAAGTTGTCCAAATGCTCTCTTTATTAATCAAAGATTCACTACTTAGGGAATGTCATCTCCGGTGAAGGTATTGTTTTGGATTCAACAAAGGTCGAGGCTATTATGGAATGGCCTGCACCGATGAAATTCCTGGAAGTGCATAGCTTCATGGTTTTAGAAGGATACTATTGACAGTTCGTCAAGGGATTTTTGAATATAGAAAATCTGATCACGGAATTGCAAAAGAAGAACAAGAAGTTTGTTTGGACCGAGAAATGTGTGGAAGAATTTCAAAGGCTCAAGGAGATGTTGACAATGATATCGATACTAAAGGTCCCTGACATGGACACAAACTTCTTGGTATGCACTGACACATCCAAGGAAGGATTAGGCAGAGTCTTGATGCAATACGGTCAAGTGATCGCTTACATCTCGAGGAAACTGAGAAGGCATGAGGAGAACTATGCGACGCATGATTTGGAGTTGTTAGACATTGTATATGCCTTGAAGGTTTGGAGACAAAACCTTGTTGGATGGAAATTTGAACTAAATACGAACCACTGTGGACTACAACACATCTTTACGCAAAGCGACCTGAACGCGCAACAACGACGTTGGTCATAATTGCTTAGAGAGTATGATTTGGGGATTTCTTAGATAAAAGGAACAGTGAACCGAGTGGAATATGCATTGAGTCGGAGACCTCACATATTTTCGGTGTTGCCTCTTCAAACGAATCTATGTGAAAATATTCTAACTTTCCAGTGCGATGATGACTGGTACAAAGAGGTCAAGGATTTTATCGGACAAAACACAATGATGGTACCAAGATTTGAAGGATTTGCGTTGGACGACAATGGACTACTGATATTTAAAAATAAAATTTACATACCACCGAACAACGAGTTGAGGAGTTTGATCCTAAACGAGGCTCAAAGAGCAGTGTACATGGCTCACCCAGGAGTCATGAAGATGAGGGCATAACTTAAACCCTTATTCTTCTAGAAGGGAATGAAGGCAGACATAGTTAACTATGTGGCTAGATGTCTAGAATGTCAGTAGGTAAAGGTTGAACATAGACATCCAACATGATTACTACAACCACATGCTATTTCAGAATCGAAAGGGTAGGTTATTTCGATGGATTTCATTGTTGGATTACTACTGATGGCAAGGAGACATGACTCGATTTTTGTGGTAGTCGACACTCAAACGAAGAGTGCTCATTTTATTCTTGTGCGTAATATGTATTAGGCACCTGACATAGCTATATTTTTCATCAGTGAGATTGTGAGGGTGCATGGCGTACCTAAGAGGATTATATTTGATCGAGGATCGGTGTTTACTGGACGATTTTGGACTAGTTTCCAAGAGGCCTTGGGGACCCAACTTAACTTTAGTACTGCGTATCACCTGGATACTGAGGAGAAGACCGATCGAAAAAACAAAATCTTGGAAGACATGTTTCGCATGTACGTAATGGACCAACAAAAGCATTGGGAAGAATTCTTGTCACTGGTAGAATTCGCTTATAACAATAGTTACCAAAGCACCATTAAGATGGCGCCTTTCGAGTTCCTTTATGGGAGATCGTGTTGGACGCCTTTGAGTTGGGATCGACTTGAGGATAGGGTACTAGTGGGACCCTAAGTGATCCAAGAAATGGAAGATCAAATGAAAACAATAGGACAAAGGATCAAAGAAGTGCAAGATCGACAGAAGAGTTATGTCGATGCACACCGTGTAGACCGTAGTTACGAATTTGGCGATCGAGTCTTCTTGCGAGTAAAACCACATAAGAGTTCGATCAAGTTTGGAAAGGGAGATAAACTCTCTCCTAGGTTCGTGGGACCTTTTGAGATTGTGGATAGGAAGGGGCCTGTAGCCTATCGATTAGCCTTGCCTGATTCTTTGAGGCATATCCACGATGTTTTTCACGTATCTATTTTGAGAGATTATATTAGTGATCCTACGCATGTTATTGACATGAGTTCCTTGTAGGTATCAGAAGAGGGGGCACTCATGGCTAAGCCTATCCGCATCCTAGATCATCACATTCAATAGCTACGATGTTGAATGATAGATCAGGTCAAGGTCCAGTGGGACAACTATAGTCCACACTCGACGACCTGGGAGGACGCATATGATATGAGTCAATAGTTTCCATTTTTGTTTGATAAATAGACTTATGAAACTGTGATAAATATTATTTTGGCACTTATATACTGTGAAAATTCGAGACAAAGTTTAGACCAAAAGGGGGTGTATCTAACATCTCGCTCTTGCGCGCAATGAGAAAACTTATTCTTTGAGGACACTTTCTTGCAAGTGATCTGGATTATTATACTATTGGTCGTTGATTCTCATTATGAGGCATTGTCGATGTGTTTATATGTTATTTTGTTGTATTGACTTAGACAGGTTCTATTGACTCGGTTCTCTTGAGTGTGTAGGATTTGGACCTCGAGGATGTTGAGGAATTGACGAAACCCTTAGACTCTGGATTGAGTCAGGGAGTGGACTATTAGGGTTTGATTGTTGAATATATGACATATGGGCATCTGATTAGATATTATGATTATGGATTTTATTCTGACATGATTCATTGATGATGCAGGCTGATGATAGCTTGCTAACTAGACTCACATGTGGAGTAGAGGGGTCACGCACGACTACCAGACATGTTAAGGGAGAGGTGTGGACAATAGACCTGCTACAACCTACTAGCACTCCCACCGTGGCTCGAACTGTAGGTTAACGATTACCTAGTTCGAGAAGACCCACGATGTCATGAGGGAAGTTTGCAAGAGTCACTCATGATGATTCTAAGGGGCACACAATAAGGAAGGTGACTTATTCCTTAGAGGCCCTTAGTCTCCCACAAGATCACCTGATGGAGTATTGACTCTAGGGGTTTTTTATGTCTACCAAGTGAGTCAAGAGGTGAGTGGAACCCTTGGAGCACGTAGTGCGTCCTGAAGGGCACCTCACGCAAGAAAAATAGAATGAGGCGAGTGGCAGCCTTGGAGCACGTAGTGCGTCCTGAAGGGAACATCACGTTGTTAACTAATAAGTGAATAAACCTATATGGCCTTAGAATGAATAATGTGATAAGAAATATTTAAAAACAATTTCCCTAATAAAATTTCGCCCAACCTAGGAAAATAAAATCTAGGTTTAAGTGATACTTGTGGTAGAAAATAATAATAATAATAATAAAATAATATTAATAATCATCATTAAAGATGTGATGAGAAGGGGGTAATCCATTCAATTGATTTATAAAAAATAAATTACTTTGGGGGATTACATTTTTAACAAAAAGGGAAATAATTGTTTTGTTACTTATGCTAATTAAAAATTTATTAATTAAAAAGAAAAAGGGAAAAAAGGTAATTTCCTACACTTGCTAATTTGAGTTTTAGATAAAAAGGGAAAGAGGGAAATTTAAAAGAATTAGGAAACTAAGGGAAAAAGGGGGAAACATAAAGAGAAAAGGAAACATAAGAAAATAAAAGAAGAATGACTAACTTAGTAAGGTATCTTGCCTTTAAGAACTTTCTAAATTGAACTCAACTAGTAAATTAGTAAGGGGGAAAGTCATTAAAATATGTAAGGGAATATGGGGACACCTAGAAGCGATTCTAGGAATTCTTTTAGGTGTGTGAGGGAAATAGGAGTAATTAAATAATTAATGAAATTAATTTCTGGTGCAACGAAGGGGATGGGTGACACATATACAGGGAGGATTTTTCTGAATTAAATTATTGAACATTAAATTAAATGGGAAATTGGGAAAGAAATGAATTAGAAAATCTATATAAAGGAGGGAGGAGGAGGAGGATGGATCTCTCTTTGGATGCATAATGTTACGCAACAGAATTTTAGACTTGACTGACTTATCTTGTGGGAATTGGGATACCCAACTTGGTGAGGAGTGGTAGCTCCGCCTTGCGAAGTGAGTTGGGAGCTAGTTGTTCTCTGGTTTAGTGTGTGTGGCCACTTTGCGGCTCGAGGGGATAAGGGGGAAGAAGATTACCCCTATCATTGGTTGGGAGGTACCGATGAAGTCACAACGGTTTGAAAGCGAGAGCTACACGGAATGCGCGGGACAAGGACTTGGAGTGGATGACTTGGGCTAGGGTACACATGCTTTTATTCTGCATGGTAGATTACTATTGACCTTACACTTTCATTTATGTACTTTAATTGTATGAAGAAAGTGTTGACTTGGATTTTTAATCGAGAACTTAAATTCCCCATAGCCTTAAGCTCGTTCTTGACTTGATTCCCTTGGCATTCGATCCCTGAATGATGTGGTTGTCCTATTGGTTTTATTGATTTATTGTGAAGAGTTGTGCTTTACTTCGTCCTCGTCCCTAGATCATCATTCTATGCCTGAGTAGTCGGTCAGGAGTCGGATCAACGGTCGTCACTTTGGTGTTAATAGACCTATAGATCCTAATTCCCTTCTTTTCTCTGCATGGATGATGAACGCAGGATGTGTTTGCCCAGTCTTCTACCCCTGTTGATGTTTCTTGGTTGATTGATGGTCATTGCGCCTTCTTGTGTTGAGTAATTATTCCATTGTTATCATTCCTATCCGCGAACCACTGAATACCCTCTACATTTTTAATTTTGTGTCCCCTAATTTTTAACTTTGTGTTTTACCTTTTCACAGTCAGTGATTTACCCTCTTGTTGGACTGCGACCTTGCCAAGATTTGACTGCGAACTTACCATTTTGATTACAATTTGATTTCCTTGTGATAACGCTACTAGTTATTATTTTTTCTTTACCTGCATTATCATTTGAGTATATTTATTTGCATTTTATTTTTGGCAGAGATTCCAGTCTTCTCATGAAAACACAATCAACAACCCATTAAATGGTTTTCATTGTACTCAACTTAACTCTCCGTTATTTTATTGATGTCAATTTTTCTCTGCATTACAACACACTCATCCATGAAATTTTGACTCTGCATTTAATGCACTCCCTGGCGATTACACTCTGCGTTTAATGCACTCCTTGACAATTACACTCTGCGTTTTTATCACTTTTTAATGAAAATTTTACCCTACAACTTTTCTTGGCATTTTTATTGTATATGGTATCGTTTTCTTTTCTTCCTGTGTAATGGTGGATGTTCATTATTTTTTATTGCAATTTGAATTTCTTGCACAACGAATTCCTCTCTTGTCTCACAACGCTTTTGTTCCTGCATAGACTGCGTTTTACCAGTGAACTGACCACGATTTTGTTGCGGCATAGACTGCATTTTACCTGCCAAACAGACCATGATTTTTCACGTTGTATAGACTGCGTTTTACCTGCCAAATGGACCTTGATTTTGCAAGTTTTATTGACTGCGTTTTACTTGCCACTGACCACGATTTTCATGTTGGGAATGGCGACATTGGCCCTATGTTGACTGCATTTTAAAACTGTATATGATAGCGAAAACTTACCTTGATAGGCAACACATCCACCCTTTAAATGAGTGCGAGTTGAATCTTTAATCACTCATGGATTTTCTACTTTGGGTAATTGCATTTTCATTCTCTTTTATAAACAATATTTTCCTCTTTCATTACACAATGTTCTTCTATCAATAAATAACATTAATAACTGTTGTTGTTGGATAGCATTTAAAAAATAGCATCAGGTTTGTGTAACAAATATCCTATGTCATATGACAACCATACCTTGTTGGACAGTCACCTAATTGTGGATAGAATTTTCTTATGATCAATAGACAACCTTACCATCTGTTCTATAGAGAGCAGTAATATATTTATTAATTTGACAACCAATGTATATTTTACATAGTAGTTTTTACAACCATGGTGAAATTATATTTTCTTTACGGAGCAACTTCTTACCTTTTTGGACAACATGGGGCGGTTGACTGCGTTCCTTTGTTTATAGACACAGTAACACGAATTACTAGCCCCAGGCGAATACTAATTTGGCAACAATCTTGTTAATAGACAGCATGATACGTCCGTGATTTGATAGGTAGTATTGGGTAGACCACAAAATAATTGTTTAGCATTGACCTGAAAATTATTTTTAAACAACCTAATAGCATCAAATTTTCATTGAATAGTTGGAAATGACATTTAATTATAAACAAAAATATATCATTAAAATTGCATTAAATAGTTTCGAAATGGATTTTATTTATAACCGCATAACAACATTAAAATAGCATTAAAATTAGCATTGAAAAGGCACTTATTTTTAGACAATGAAATAACATCGAATAACAACAAATAGCATTGAAGTGGAATTAATTATAGACATCGATCTCATTAAGGATTATCCCTATTTAGACAACAATGTCAATTATTTTATAAGCAGCATGGAGCACCTTTAAAATTTTAAGTAGTTCACTTATTTTAATGGACAGTTTTTAATTGTGGATAAGCGTTTTTGTTTTGGTTAAGTTCCTTTCTTAGTCCACATTATGATAACATTTATGACCTTAGTAGCTTGGTAACAATTCAAACTTTTCACTTAGACATCTTTCTTATTAGTTAATGGTTGTGTTGTTAGTGGAGTCGGGTATTAGCTTGCGCTTTTCCTTTTGATTGTCGTCATCTTGCATCTTGTCGACCTATTGCTTAGGGTATGGGTGTAGTCTTCTTGTCAGTATTTATCTCCTAGTGTGTCAGATTTATATTGAGTCCTTGGTTCATATAGGTCATGTTGCGCCAAGGTTATTTCCACACCTGTCACTTGGGGACGACATGATTCCTGAGGAGGGGATCATGGCGCGCCCCATTGGATAGAGGCGATTGATAACTTTTCTGAAGTCTGTTCTTTACGTTGTGGGTGTTGTTGGTATTGTAAGTTTGTTGTTGGTGCTTGGGTTGCAATGCCATCATGTATTGGGTTTCACGTGCCATAGAGGTTCTAGGGACTAGTCGTTGAGACCGTTGTGTCGGGATTGTGGATGTTGTCCTTAGCTTGTAAGTGTCGACGTGTTGTGTGTCCGGAAAGGAGACATTCTTCTCTTTTGATTTATGCATGTTCTTCCCAGTTGATCATTGTGCTAGTGCATTGAGTCATTTTTTTCTGTGGCCTGACATGCGTGCATGTGTTCATCATCAGGTTGTGTGGTTAACTGTGTCGTCGTCGCCTTCTTGCCTAAAAAAAAAAAAAACTTTCTCCTTGATTCGCTTTTAGTTGTAATGGTTGAGGGGTCATTACAGCTTGTAGTCATAACGAACGGGGTCATCACAAATACACTAACATAGATCTACAATTTCTTTGGCCTCACTAATTTCTATTGTAATTTCATGTTGGGGTTCTCTCATATTGCTTTTCCCCTATGCCAAATGACCAAGGGTGGAGCGAAAGATGAGATTTTTTGGGTTGAATCACAATAGGAAGAATTCAAGGAATCTATGAAACATCACCTGTGTTCAAAATTGGTCCTCATTCTGTTAGACCTACAACATCCCTTTGAGATTGAAATAGGTGATTCAAACTATGATATTGGTGCAATCCTCACTCAACATGGACATTTGGCTATCTATCACATCCAGATACTCTTTGATGTGTTTTCTATATACCCCACTTATGAAAAGGATATGTACTTCATTGTGAAGGCATACTAAAAATGGAAGAATTATATTTTGTAAAAGTAAATGATCATTCACATTGATCACAAGCCCTTGTAATTCATGCAAATTCAAGTAAAGTTAGAGAACCACCACTATCAAAAGTGGTCCACATACCTATAAAATTTTCAATTGAACATTAAGTATAAGAACAGAAACACAAGCCAACTTGTGTTAATTTGTAAACATGTGAAGTAAATAAATCCATACATATTCTTAAGAAAAATAGAAATTAATCAATGGCTCGTACACATAGTACATAGAGATTTATGTTGGAAGCCCTTAACTGAGAGAAAACCAGTCTTCCTTGGAGTCACACCCATCAACTCTTCATTGTATTAATTTCACCATTAACAATACAATATATACAATATTCTAGGTAGTCTGCACCTACCAAAACCATAATCCATTAATCCGGGATTAATTTAGAAAACCGCTAAAAATAGCAAAAACTGCTAAAATAGAAAAAAACGCCCCAAAAATATTTTCGAAAACTTCCCTGAAGCCAAAGGCTTCGCCTAAGTAGGAGGGGGGAATCCAGCCCCCCTATGACCCATCCTTGGGAATTTCTCAATGCACAGGTATACCATCAAGTGGTGGGATCATCAGATCCTACCGTCAAATCCAACACCCCCCAAACACACACGTGCAAAGAATATAACACATACCCAACATTATCCCACTTTTTATTTTATTTGCATACATGAGTTCATAGGATTACATATTTAACAATCTAGGGTGGCAATGACCATTGTTTCTCTATACGAGGAGAACTTCTCGGTGCTCACAGACTTTTACAATGAATCCACAACATTATTCAAAAGTTTCAACCTCCTCAAGAAATACCTTCTTGCCTTCAACCATGTCTTTTACAAAGTGATAATGAACATCAATATGTTTTTTCTTTGAATGATAAGATGGGATCTTTTCCAAGAATATTGCACTCTGACTGTCACAATATAATCTTACTGCTTTTTTTACCAACCCAATACTTGAACACAATCTCTGTAACGATATTTCTTCCTTGCTCACATGAGTGGATACCATGTATTCATCTTTTGTAGTTGAGAGTTCCACTACATCCAATATTTTTCTCATCCAACTGATTGCTCCTCCAAATATGTTAAACACATACCCACTTATAGATCCTCTGTGATCCAGATATCCAACCCAGTCTGCATCAACAAACCCATTTATGTCCAACACTCTGTCCAATCCTAGTCTTCCTTAGTAGCACAATCCATAACTAGTAGTACCATGCAAATACCTGAAAACCCTCTTTATTGTTGTCCAATGTTCTTTCTATGGTTTTGACATATACCTTCTCAAAACTCCCATTGCATGTGCAATATTCGGTCTAGTACATACCATTGCATACATCGAGTCTTCAAAAGAGTCCTTAATTGACCCTATATGCCCAAAAATATAGTATGCACTAGTATCTCTCTCAATAGTCAATCACTAAATTTTGAATTTTACTCTATTTTCATTTTTTTAGGGTTAGATTAAGGTTTCATAGCAGCAAATATTCATTTTCATCCATAAAAGACTAAGACGTTTTGAATTTTATGCATGTGGTTGACCTAATAAAAATCTTTAAACCCTAATTTGCATGGCTAACTTATTATTACAACCATATAGGGTTGGATGTCTAGGGTTTTAGGGTTGTTATATGCATCTTGAAATTCATTTATTTTTCTAGTTAATTAAACCCTAGTTTAACTCATTATTTATCCCTTTTGTTTCATTGGTTTATTACTTGTTTGAGGGATAATTTTATTGCTACTGTTATAGCTTGTATTTCTACTATAATTTAATATCTTTCTTTCAAGTTTTACAATAACCAATATATTTTTCTTCTTTTGTAGTGTTTGGGGATCCCCTTGAGCCTAAACTTGACTTGGAAAACCTTCTAAATTGATCTAGATCCTCATCCATTCAAATCTAAAAATTAAATTATCTTACCACCTTATCTTTACCTTGTTTATATTATTCTATTAGTGGTATATTGAGTATCTACCCAAGGGTCCTTAGAATTGATAGTGTCTAGGGATTCATGGAGGCTACTAGGGAAACCTCCCTTGTGTTGGATTTAATCCTTCACTAAAGAGAGGGAAGTTGTTTCCTAAGTGACAGTGATGACATCTTTTGATGTTCCACTACTCTTAGGGCTTTGTGAAGGATTTGCAGTAAGGTGCTAGATTGTATGGTAACAACCCCTAAGCTAGGATATTAGGCCACCAAGGCAAAGTAAACACACTATGGACACTAAATTTACTCACCCAACCCAATTTATTTTAGACTCAACCAAGCTATTCAACAAAGGACTCTCTAAGAAACCTCACAACCATCCTAGCCATGTAACTCCCTTCAATGCTCCACAACACCAAAAATATACCCTTTCTTTGCTAAATAGTCCCTTGAACATACTAGAAGTCCTTTCCTTTCTTTGCACAACAATCCCTCAATAAATGCTACTTCCTCATTAGTGTTCTTAGTGTGTACAAAATGAGTCCAATATACTATCTACCTTCATTATTAACCCAACAATGTGAGATTTTGGCTCTTGAGCACTCAATTACCAAAAATATCTAGGGAAATGGAAATGCCTTCCTATCAACCTAACCTCTTTCCTCCTCTATAACCATTCATCCCCCTTCCTAATTTCATCATATGTGCTTCCTTAGTTATATCCAGTCATCTATTGGTTTGAAAAACAATCCCCCACATGAGATCACAACCTCATAACTCAGAGGTGCATGGGTATGGAGAATGGTTCAGCTAGTTACTAAGGGTGAATGGGAATTCATGAGTGAAAGAAAAAAACAAAAACCTAAAAATCCCTAGATAGGAATAGTCAATTTGAATTTGCATCAAGAGAGGGCACAAAGAAAGAGATGGTTCAAATTCCTAGGGTAATGGAGTCCCTTACACTCCTCTTGTCATGTACTCAACCCCCTTTCTCTCATAACTATGGAAGGTGGACTTTCCACTAACCAACACCTGCATTCAACATTTGGAGGTTGAGGTTTTTAATAAGGCACACAGTGAAATGATGAAGGTCATGAGACTTAATTAGGAAACTTAGGATTATTTTCCATCCCTTGGTCCCCCTTTTCTCTTCCCCTCTAATGGATTCATAGCCCTTCTCATGTTCTCATCGGCCAACCTTGGACCTTTATATTAAATTTTGAAACATTTTTTGCATAATTTGAGTATACCATCAAAATCATACCTCATGATATATTGAAAACATATTTATCAAAGTACATGGCTAGATATTCACTATTTGGTCCTTGGCCTTGACCTTCACAGTAAGAACTCATATAGTAGGAATTCATACAAGATACTTACATCATTTACACATGATATCATTCATATAACTTGACTCTTATCATTATATCCACTTATTTACAATTCCATCCAAAACATCCAAAGGGTCAAAATTGGGTATTACAATTCCCTCATTTGGATCTACTAGCGTTTTTCTTGATTCCATACAAAGAGTTTCCACTGGAACTCCTTTTGAAGAATCAATTTTCTTCAAGACCATAAATCTTGAGGAAGGGTCCTTTACAATATGTGATTCACCTTATTTAAGAGTTGGGACCAATATCTCCCCATCCATAATAACATCAACAAGAGGCTTGGAGGACTTGGAACACTTCCTCATAGCTGAGGCCTTCTGAGTACAATTCAAGAAAATATAGTCATGTGAATTGCAAAAACAACATATGAACAATAATTTTTTTTATATCTAATCATCTATACCCAACTCTAACTCCCCCGCTCAAAGATAATCTCCTTTGGTACGCTTCCAAAAACAGAGGTCAATACCAAGAATTGTGTGGTACCAACTTTATCTAGGGTTTTTGGAGCCACACCTTGAAAGAACCCTAATTTATCCTCTACCATTCTTGGATTTTTTTTTATCCCACAAATGAAGCCATAGGCCAATGAGACACACCCACAAAATAAGCTTCTTCTTTAAGTTGATGGTGTCACTTTTCCCATTGCCAAAAATAATAATTAAAGAATTTCATTTTTGTCTATAAGAAAGCACTTTTTTGATAAAAGTGTAATGTATTTAGATAGTCATATGATACAATATAGTTCATCATAACATCAAAAAGTTGGACAATTTCATGTAGTGTTTTTCATTCAAGATAGTTCCATATAATGTTTCAAGTGGGAACTGTTGGTACTATAGGAAAATAATCGCTCTTCCAAGTATTTTAGAATATAAGAATTTGCGCCTAGGAAAAAAATGATTTTGAAAGGACCTAGCCATAATTTATGAAACTTCGAATGCCTTCCTCTATCAGCATGGGCTGAGTCCCAAAGAAATAATTTCTCATTCACTTTAAGTTTGATAGATTTTGCGCATTTGTTGAAATATTTATTCATGGTTTGTTGTCTTTTATTTATGTTTTCCAAGTCAAACATTCTATGTTCCTCTAAGGCTAATAGTGCATTTATCCTTTGGGGGACATTGGAAGAATTTAATTCTTCAATCTGTAGCATCAACCGTAGAGAGGAAATTTCCAACTCAGTAGGAAAAATGGCTTCTTGACCATAGACAAGATGAAAGGGAGTGCAACATGTGCTTACCTTTGTAGTAGTGTGATTTGCCCAAAGGGCGTAAGTGAGGAGGGTGTGCCATTGACGAGGCGTATCCTCGATGAGCCTCTTTATGATCCTAACCAATTTTTTGTTAGTAGACTCAGATTTCCCATTTCCTTGAGGATAATAAGTTGATGAGGTGAAATTTTTGACACCCAATTTAGCTAAAAATTGAGTCAATTTAGCGAAAATGAAAGAGGGACCATTGTCTGTAATAATCTCTAAAGGAATGCCAAATTTGGAGAAGATATTATTTTCCAAGAAAGAAATTACCTATTCGTCCTGTGAATGTCTAAGTGGGACAAATTCAATCCATTTAGTGAAATAATATGTGGTTGTCAAGATAAAAACCTGCCCTACTGAAGACAGAGGATTAATAGGACCAATAAAGTCCAGACCCCATTTAGAAAAAGGAAAATTAGGGAGGACAGGTTGCAAAGGAATAGCATAAATACATTCTTTCCCAACGAATTTTTGGCACTTGTCACAAGACCTTGCGAATTTATAAGAATCTCAAAAAATTGAAGGCCAATAATAACCTTTTTTGATAATTTTAAAAGCAATGGCTTTAGCAGAAAAGTAGCCACCAACGTGAATAATAGAATCTGAATATACATGAGTTTCCTGTAACAATTTATGTTCTGCCTCATTATTCACACATCGAAGTAATATACCATCAACAAACCTCCTGAACAAAAAGTCTCCCAAAATAATATACCTGGAAGACTCAAGATGGAGCCTTCTCCTTTGATGAGTATCTAAGTCATTTGGGCATTTCTGATATTGCAAGTAATACACCAGATTTTTATACCAAGTATGTTCAATTATGGAAAGGGTTTGAATCTCAATATAAAACAGTGTTGAAAGAGAATTATTATGATCATCGATTTCTTCACTTGCTTCAGCATGTTGAGCTAAGTTAAGGGCTAAGTCTTGTCCCTTAATTGTTTTCGAATTCATGATGGTTAAATCATGCTCCTGGATTTTGGCAAGACAATTTTCAAGCTTCCCTGAAAGATAAGTCTATGAAAGAAGAAACTTGACAGTAGGAAAATGGACTTTTACCTGTGTGTGCTTGCCTAGGATAAAGTTGAAAAATTTCTCCACATCTTTAACAAGATAAAAGGAATGTTTTTCAATATAAGAATAATTGAATTCGTCATCTGATAAAAATTGACTCATGTAAGCTACAGATTTTTCGTTATTCTAGTCATCACATTGTAAGAAAATAGCATAAATTGCTTCCTCATTGGCATTAGTGTATATGATAAAATCTTTCTCAAAATTTGGTTTCTCCAAAACAGTGCAAGACTGATTGCATTCTTAATCCTTATGAAATCATTTTTGACGTCTTCAGTCCAAGAAAAGGAGCGATATTTCTTTAGAATATTATGAATTGGTTTAACCATTAAAGAAAAATTAGGAACAAATCTACAGACAAAATTGATAATTCCCATAAAGGATTGAACCTTCTTTTTGGAAGTGGGGGCAGGAAGGTTCAGGATAGAAACAATCCTTTAGGAATATATGCTTATTCTTCAATCACAGACGATATGTCAAAGGAGCTTGCCATCGGTAACACCAAAAATAGATTTAGAAGGATTTAAAGAAATGTCGAATGTTCTGCATCGCATGAGAACTTTTATAAGATGACCAAAATGATATAATCAGTTCTTTGAATAAACAGTCAAGTCGTCAAGATAAACCTGGACAATATTACCGATCAGATCGTCAAAATATATTTTCATAGATCTCTGGAAAGAGGCACCTACATTAGACACACCAAAAGGCATGCGTTCATAAGAAAATGTGCCCATCATCTAGTAAAAGTTTTTTTGTATATGTGAGTCATTTTTACTTTAATCTGATTATAACGAGAGAAACCATAAAGTAAAGACATCATTTATGACCCTACAACCTATTGCAAAATCATTTTCATATTAGGAAGAGGAAAATGGTATTTTACGCTTGCTCTATTCAATGCGCAAAAGTCTACGCACAATTGGATCTGACCAGTTGTTTACCGAACATGAACCAAATCAGAAATCCACTCGGAATACTTAACTGGAAAGATTATTCCAGCCTTCAAACATTTTTCCAAATCCTTCTAAATATGTACAAGGATATTTCCCTTGGTCATGCCAAAAATAGATTTAGAAGGATTTACAGAAATGTTGAACTTTCTGCATCACATGAGAACTTTTCTAATATGACCAAAATGCTATAATCAGTTCTTTGAATAAATAGTCAATGCATCAAAATAAACCTGGATAATCTTACCAATCATATCGTCAAAATCTATTTTCATAGCTCTTTGGAAAGTGGCACCTGCATTAGACAAGCCAAAAGGCATGTGTTCATAAGAAAATGTGCCCCATTGTGTAGTAAAAGTGATTTTGTATCTGTCAGTCCTTTTTACTTTAATCTGATTATAACTAGAGAAACCATCAAGTAAGGACATCATTTGTGACCCTGCAACATATTGCAAAATCATTTCCATATTAGGGAGAGGAAAATGGTATTTTATGCTTTCTCTATTCAATGCGTGAAATTCTATGCACAATCAGATCTGACCAATTGTTTTTTGAACAAGAACCAAATTGGAAACCCACTCAGAATACTTAATTGGAAAGAATATTCCAGCCTTCAAAAAAATTTCCAACGCCTTTTGAATAGTAGCTTCAAGTGCGGGGTTAATGGGTCTTTGTTTTTTCCTAACTAGTTTTATCCCTTCCTTGATAGGAATGGCATGTTGTATAAGAGAAGGATCAAAACCACGAAGATCCTCATATGACCAAGCAAAAACATCTCGAAATTCTCTTAGTAGTTCTGTGAATTTTTCCTTTTCTTCATCGGAACATTAGGCACCTAGTTTAACCATCTTTGGAGATTCAGAGGTTCCAAGGTTCAAGGAAATGGTATTACCCACCTTCCTTTTAAACTCCTCTTCCTTATGTTTTTATTTGTTTCTCACATCACTCGATGAAAATGAACTTTCAAGAGGATTCAAGCCCTTTGGAATTTTTTCATCTTCCATAGATATGATTTCCTTAGGCTTAAACGGTTCATTTTGTATGAAAGAATAGATGCCTTAATCATTAGGGAAAACCTGCCATGATTCTATATTATCTAGAATGTGAGGATGATATAAAGATTAAAAAGTACAATCAAGCCTTTGAGGTAGAAGTTGTCAAGTAGGAGATGTTGCAAATACAGCTAACCTATCAACCATTGAATTAATCTCCCTCTTAACATGAGTGATTTTAAATGATAGTAGATTTGAGATAAGTGCCCAAACATATTGGGTATAGCGTTTCATCAACTTATTTCTAGGAGAATATATTTTATGCACAAGGTTTACAACAAGTTCAGAATCACCAAAAACTGTAAGGTGGCCGCAACCAAGGTTATAAGCATTTTCGATGCCTAGCAGTAAGGCTTCAAATTCGGTGACATTGTTTGTGCAAGAAACATCTAACCTATAAGAAAAGTTGTGGATTTTACCTATAGGTGAGTACAAGATAATTCCAGCTCCATTACTTTCATTTGAGCATGAGCCATCAAAATTCATGTGCCACATATCGTCTTCTAAATCAATTTGTTCTAAAGTTGTGTCACCCTCATCAAAAAATATAGAGTATACCCCTAAGTCTTCCTCAAGATAATTTATATTCATTTGAGGAATACTCTCTATGTATGGTGAAATTATTCCTTCTCTTAGGACTATGATATTATTTCCATTCCGGGGAATAGATAATTGTGTCCAATCAAGTGAAAGATATCCCATGTTAGGGATTGCTAGTCTCTCCCTAGGATAATACAATAGTTTCTCACTGGTATGTTGATTACTTGGATGCCAAGGGTTGTTCTTATTTTGGGATATCCACATATAACTAAATTTACATCTTTGATTTATCTTATTGTTGACTGTTGCATATTGTTATAGGAGAGCATGCTTCTAGAACTTTCATTGGTACATGATAAGCCTAGATCTTCCGTAATTATTTTTGACATTACGCTTGGACCTAAACCACCATCAATTAGGAAACAATGGGCTATCTTGTCCATAATTTTTACAAAAATAAAAAAATGGAGGGTTTTTTACAGGGTGTCTAAAATTATTTACACCTATTTTATTTACAGTAGAATCCTCTTCTTTTGCCTCTTCAGAAAGATTGGCTATGATGGAAGATTTTCCTTTCATAAAATTCTTGAGATGCTTTTGTTGTTCAAGGACAGAAACCATGTCAAGAGGAGTGTATAAATTTTAATACAAATTATGTATTGCCTAGATTCTCCTGATCTAACAATTATATGCCACTGTTCAATACAAAATCGCTTCTACTAAAATTCTTGCGGAATTTAAAACACAATCGCCAATTACAATATCAAGAAGAGAGATCAATCACACATAACATAGGTGTTTTACCGGGAAAGCATAAAGCTAAAACCCCCACTATCATATATTATGTTTATATCATGGATCATGAAACAATATCATACAAAACTCTAATCCAAGAGCTCTCAATACAATAACAATCGTCTCACACTATCATGCAAAAATCAACAAATACAAGTGTCAATTCTCTGCCTCCAGATAGCTTGCCTCCTCTACGCAATCCCTACAATGAAAAACATGCAAATGAATTTGAATCCCTCTTGCCTAGGTTGTGCATTGTTCATGGGCACATCCACTGTGTGTGTGATTTCATGAGTGCACTTCACTCAAATCACAATTGATATCCAAACTGTCCCTTTCACCTATTATCTCAATTGGGTATCCACTGGATCTGACATGCATGTAGTTAACAATGGTAAATCTTCAATTGCATATGAGTTCACTAATTGTGAATTAATTAATAATTAATTCATTGAACTCTCACTATTGTAAGTTCAGTTACAACTAGTAAAACTGAGCTTAACTCACTTAAATAAGTTAAACTACTTCACAAATCACATAACTACACTTATAACTCTCTTACAACTTCAAGTCACTTAGTTACAACTAATTCGACTTCCATGTCCCACCAGTCAACCTTTGAACTCGAATTTCCTATAACTAACTGATTTGCCATTTCAATTAACTATTTCAAGTAATTATGAGATAATAGATTAATATTTATTGTCCAATTTATTTAAGGGAAAAATAAATTAGACACACATTTCTTGTTGACTTTTCAACACTCCCTCTCAACAAGAAACGGATTATCCTTAACCCCAATCTTGTCTCTATGGTATTCGAATTTTCTCCTGGTGAGTGCCTTTGTCAGAATGTCTGCATCCTGATCTTCCATAGGAATGTACTGAAGCAACATGATCTTTCGTTGCACACAATCTCTGAGATGATGATACCGGATATCTATATGCTTAGATATATCATGAAACCCACGATTAATCGAGAGTTTAATGAAACTCTGATTATCACAATGAATCACTGTCGGATCTAAATGAGAACCAAACAAACCAACCAAGATCTTTCTCATCTAGATAGCCTCACATGCAGCTTGACTCGCTGCCATGTATTCTTCTTCCGTTGAAATGAGTGCGACATATCTCTGCTTCATTTTGTACCAAGAAACAACTATAGATCTGATACTAAATATCCCCCCTGATGTGCTCTTTCTGTCTGTTAGGCTGCCCACCCAATATGCATCCATGAAGCCATGCAACTTCACCTCATCTGTCTATCTGTACCATAATCCATACTCAAATGTTCCCCTCAGGTATCTCAGGACATGCTTTCCCACCTTCCAAAAGAGCTTGGTAGGCTTAATCATTGCTTGACTCAACTGGTTAATTTCATAGAAAATGTTCGGTCTCGTGTTCACTAGATACATTAGCAAACCCACTAATAGTCAATAGACAGTAGAATCCACTACCTCTCTATAAGTAGCATCCTCTTTCCTCTAGTTTCCTAGAAGAGGAGAATCCATGGGTTTGTAGGCCTCCATGTGAAACTTACCCAGTATCTCCCTTGCATACTTTCCTTGAGACACAAAAATTTCACCATCTCGCTGCCATATTTCTAATCCAAGGAAATAATGAAGGAGGCCCATATCCTTCATCTTGAACTCCTTAGCAAGGTCCTCCTTGCATGAGTGTATCATCTTCTCATCACCAATCAGTATTAAATCATCAACATAAAGAACAATGATTAAAATCTTACCCTCCACCACAATTTGGTATAGGTTTTCATCCGCTTCACTTTTGGTGAAGCCCAGTCTGGTGAAATAAATGTCTATTCAAGTGTACCAAGCATGAGGTGCTTACTTCAACCCATACAACTCTCTCTTGAGTATGCACACATGTGACTCCATGTCAAAGGTCTCAAAACCTTATGGCTTCTCAATGTACACTTCTTCCTCAATGATCCCATTGAGAAACGCAGTTTTTACACCCATCTGATGAATGCGCCATCCCATCTGCGCTAAGAGTGCAAGGATGGATCTTATGGAAGAGTACCTTACAACAGGTGAAAATTTATAATCATAATCTATCCCCTCGATCTGTAAGAAGCCTCGGGCCACAAACCTAGATTTTTATTTCTCCACACTCCCATCAACAGCTTTCTTTACCTTGTAGATCCATCTCAAACCTACCACTGATTTGTCGACTAGTCTTGCGACAATTTCCCATGCACTGTTTTTGACAATGGAGTCATACTCCACCATTGCATCAACCCAAGTGGGATCCTGCACTTATTCCTGAAAGGAAGATGGTTCAGTCACAATGCATTTTCTCATGAGAGCAATGTATCTATTAAATCGATTAGGAGACTGTTTATGTCTACATTGTGAAGTAGGGCCTCCTACATTTTGTGCAACATCTAGTCTCAATCTATCAACTTTCGTGGTGTTCTTTCTTCCATTTTTTATGGATGTCTCTACTTGAGTGGTTTCCTCCACTCCATGAACCTCATCATGTGTTTGATCTACATCTTGAGACTCATCTTTGGGAACCATCAGTTCCTCCTCTGCATGAAATTCTAGCTCCCTCTCAAGCAACAACCACATGGCTTTCCCCTCATCGAATTTTATATCTCGTCTCATAACAGTCATATTATTGTTATGCAAATACACACGATAATTATGGGGTGTTTCTGTGTACCCCACAAATATCCCAACTTCAGCAATTGGTTCCAGCTTCTTCCTGGCATCCTTGGTCACATGCACATAAACAGATGAGCCAAAAATCTTAAAATGAGAAACATCAAGTTTCTTACCAGTGAAATATTCTTCAGGTGTACACATGCCAAGTACTCTATGAGGAAAATGGTTTTTCACATAAACCACAGTGTTGCATGGTTCCACAAACAAATGCATTGGTAGTCCCTAATGATGCAACATCTCTCATGCTGCACCCACGATCATTTTGTTCTTCCTCTCCGCGACCCCATTGTTTTGTGGGTTATGAGTCACTATGAGTTCTCTTCGAATTCCTTCTTTGCTGCAGAAGTCTTTGAATTCATTAGAGATGTATTCTCCACCATTATTGCTCCTCATATCTTTCACTTGCTTCCCCAACTCTTTCTCCACCAATGCTTTAAACTCACAGAACTTTGAGAATGTTTGATCCTTCTTCTGCATGAAGAAGATCCAACATTTACGAGAAAAGTCATCAAAAAAAATAACATAATACTTATGTTTTTCTGTTGAAGCAACCAAGAATGGTCCACACACATCTGTGTGAATTCTCTCCAGGATCACCGAAGCACGGTTCTCCTTTTCATGAAAGTTGGACTTTACATACTTCCTTATGGTGCAACCCTTACACTGATCTAACTGACAAATTGTTCCCATTGGAAGTCTAGTAGATATTTTTTGCATGATTTTCAAGGCTCCATGATGAAGATGGCCCAATCGCGTGTACCATAATTCGCCCTCATCCCGGCTCACCACTTTTTCTTCCTTTCCCATCATGGCAGCGCAACCATCTACTTCTAGATTGTAGAGATTATTAACTCGAATCCCTATATTCCTTACTTGACCTGTTGTTTTATGTCACAGGAAAGATTTTCCATCGCTAAAAACAACGTCATAGCCTCTGTCCTCCAACATTGCGACTGAGACCAAGTTTTTCTTCAGACCTGGAACATGCATAACATATTTCAATTGAAATGGTTTACATGACTCCCTATCAAAGGTAATGTTACCAATGCCATTCGCACTGTATCATCCATCGTCGCCCATCTCTATATCCATTTTGACATCTTTCTCCTCCAAGTCACTAAAAAGATCCTTATCTCCCGTCATGTGGAAGGAAGCGCCACTATCCAAATACCACATCAATCCATGGATGTGATCAAAGAGAAGTCAAGTTCAAATTTCAAGGCAAGGGCCTCACCAGCTGCATCTCCAATGGCCTTCTTGTTCTTCTTCTTCTGTGGATAGTTAGTAGCGACATGACCATGTTCGTGACAGTAAAAACCCTTCACTTTGGAAAAAAACAGCTTCTTTCCTTTAGACTTGGATTTTGAATGGAATTTCTTCCCCTTCCCTTTCCTTGCCTTGGCAGCCAAAGCACAACCCTCTTCATCATCATGTTTTGATGAAGATCCATCTCTGGTGTTCCGCCTAAACTCCTCCTGTGCTAGATCCAACCATAGTTGTTCCCAATCTGGCAATTTTTCCCTTCCATTGACAGAGTCTTGATAACTATGCCAACTCTTGGGAATTCCTAGGAGAGCCAAGCTCACCAAATCATCATCAACAACTATTATTCCCACACTCCCCAACTCATCCCGACATTGGACAAACTTCATGAGATATTTTGGAATGGAGTCACCCTTCTCCATCTTGATCTTCTTGAGTTTATCTTTGAGCGCTAATTTCCTATGGTCGCTGTTGTTTTGGAATAGATCCGTCAAAGTCTTCCACATTGCATATGGTGTGAATTCCCCATGGAGGCTTGATACAATGTGGTCATGTACTCCCTCCAACAAGATCCTCCTTGCCTTTGCCACTTTCTTTTTCCATGCATCAATATTTGCAGCATATGCAACATCTGGCTTAGGAACATCTTTGTCAATGACTTCCTTCAAGCCATTGTCTTTGAGTACTGCCTCCATCCTGTACTTCCAAGAAATTTAGTTCAGGCTTCCCTCGCGTGCATACTCTAACCTCAAGCCATTGAAATCCATTTCGAAATTGAATCAATTGTAGCACCAAGAATGTCTTTCTACAAATTCGAATTCTATCCAATCACAAACTCATCTTCTGCAATCTTCTGCACTCTGATACCTTGTAGAAATTTTAATACAAATTATGTATTTCCTGGATTCTCTTGATCTAACAATTATATGCCACTGTTAAATACAAAATCTCTTCTACTAAAATTCTTGCAAAATTTAAAACACAATCGCCAATTGCAATATCAAGAAGAGAGATCAATCACACATAACATAGATGTTTTACCGGGAAAGCATAAAGCTAAAAACCCCACTATCATATATTATGTTTATATAATGGATCATGAAAAAATCTCATACAAAACTCTAATCCAAGATCTCTCAGTACAATAACAACCGTCTCACACTATCATGCAAAACTCAGCAAATACATGTGCCAATTCTCTACCTCCAGACAACCTGCCTCCTCTGCATAATCTCTGCAATGAAAACCCTTCAAATGAATTCAAATCCCTCTTGCCTAGGCTACGCATTGCTCATGGGCACATCCACTATGTGTGTGATTGCATCAGTGCACTTCACTCAAATCACAATTGATATCCAAACTGTCCCTTTCACTTGTTATCTCAACTGGGTCTCCACTGAATCTGACATGCATGTAGTTAACAATGGTAAATCTTCAGTTGCATGTGAGTTCACTGATTGTGAATTAATTAATAACTAATTCACTGAACTCTCACTAGTGTAATTTCAGTTACAACTAGTACAACTGATCTTAACTCATTTAACTGAGTTAAACTACTTCACAAGTCACATAACTACACTTATAACTCCGTTACAACTTCAAGTCACTTAGTTACAACTAATTCGAATTCCATGTCCCACCAGTCAACCTTTGAACTCGAATTTCCTACAGCGAACTGTTTTTCCATTTCAGTTAACTATTTCAAGTAATTATGAGATAATAGATTAATATTTATTGTCCAATTTATTTAAGGGAAAAATAAATTAGACACACATTTATTGTTGAATTTTCAACAAAGAGTAGCATCGACCTTGATATTAGCCAATTGGTTAAGAATGTTATACTTGGAAGAGGGAAGAAGGCAGGGAACTCCTTGAATCTCAGGAACCTTGACATTTTCTGAATTAGTACCTTGTGAAGATGAGGCTGGAGTGGAAGAGGCATGAGGAGGATCATATTTTCCTTTAAGAGCATATGTTTTGTTTCTAGTATTTATAATTGTGACATCTTTCGGTTCTGCCCAATCTAGAATAAAAATGGTGGTTTCGGGCTTCTTGAAAAATATTTTATCTTTGGCACTCTTCTTAACCTCACAAGTACTTTCTTCTTGATTTTCTTCGTAGAAGTTACACCAACTGCGAGACATTATGGCTTTAGGATGAAATTTGTTTTTATTGGTATTCCTAAAAGGTGTCGAGGAAGAATATGATTCCCCAGGAGTAAGAGAGGGAGTGTTCCCTTTTCATTAATATGCTATCATTCAGTTGTTCATATATTATACAATTTGTAAGAGGGAAGACATATATGTTTGTTTGACCGAGTCTCCTTTGGGGAGACATGTTCTTTCAAGTTGCTCTTTGTACTCCAAGAAAGTGTGGAGAGCGGAGCCAAGATTGTCAAAATCCCTTTCTTCGAGCCTATGATGATAAGGAGAGGGAAGACAATTATAGTAATTCATGAAGGCGACTTGGTTTTGGGGGCGGGTTAGTTCAGGGATTTGATTGTACGGTTTGGTGAAGCAAATGTTAAAGGACTTGATAGTTTCACCATCTTTGTAACAAATATTGTTATATTCCATTAATTGTTTGGTCAGGCTCTTATATTGTCCATAAGTGGACTTGAACCAATAAACCAACTCTTCCCAAGTGGAAAGGATCTTTGGAGGGAGATCAGAGAAATCAGTTGTTGCTTTCCCTTCAAGGGAGTTGACAAATAAGCACATGCATGTATCGTTATCGTTAGCTCGAATATTGTGACAAGCATTATAAAATGACACTAGATGTTCATTTGTAGAGACAGTGTTATTTCCTTAGAACCTAGAAAGATTCTCCTTAAATTTTGGTAACAAATGAGTAGCAGGTGTTAGATTCAAGGGAGAAGATACGTGTCGTGGGGTGGTAGTAGCATCTTATTGAAACTGAAAAAGCCTGTGTTTATTTATAACTTTAGTAGGGTTGGTAACAGATTGGATAGGAACCTTATTTCTATATAAACTACCAATTACCAATGAGGCTGAAGGTTGGGATGATGAAGCACCTCCAGCACCACTAGAACCACCCACAGATTCCATTTTGGCAGTGATGGGTAAGCGAGAAAAGGGTGAACTGGCGGAGTCAGAAAAAATTCTCTTTAGAGTGCTTTCTTGGGTCGACAAAATGGATTTCTTTCTTTCTATTTCAATGATAGGAGTAGCTTCAGAGAAAAATCCTCTTCTTCTTCTAGAAATGTGAGGATTTGAGGACATGAAAAAAGAAGATCAAAAATTAAAGAAAAGGAGGGCTACGGCTGATTTCTAGGTTGCTTTTGCCTAGCTTCCCAACATGCATGTATACTTATATCTTGTTCAATTACTTCCCACAAGTGTTCAAGCTTAGCCCAGGTATTAGAAGTTTCTAGGATATTATTGAATAAAGTCTGGTCTTTAAGACCATGTTCAATATTGGGCTACCTTGTAGAAGGTACTATCATGAGAAAAATCAGTCAAAGAGTCATATTAAAAATAATAATATTCAAAGATAATCGTGAATACAATCAACTAGAGAGATATGGAAGATCTCCCCAGTATGGTCACCAAATAAATGTTGAGGAAAAGGTATGTAACACGTTACTCAATCATTTTTCAGATATTTCCTAGCTAGGAAAAGATATTTGGAAATGTCACCCAATATTTATAGCCTCAAAAACATTCACTCAATCCACAAGTATTAATTACAAGGACTGAGGCTGATTTTATAATTTATAGATGTTGCAATATGAAATAAAATTTATGCAAAGCTACTGGAATGTATGCATATTTTACAATAAAATAAAAATGGAGACAAAAAGAGAAAAGAGGAACCAAGTCATAGAAACACATGTATGAGACAAAACAATAATCTGATTTTATTTCATTCTGAGATACCAAAAGTGTTTTTATCTTTACAAACCCCTGCAAGGGTATGGACCAAAGTTTGATTTACAGATCTCTGATGGAAACCATACAAAAAGGCTCCAACAGTAAAGTAAAAATGAAATTAATAATATGGATCATCTTGCCACAAACTACTACCATTTTGACTCTGCAAGATAATCTTTATCAATGATGAAAATTAATTCACAAACAGAAAAGAATACACAGACTATCAAGGATGAATCAACACCTCTAAAACAAGCGGCTGAAAAGTGTGGTTCAATCTTGAACCTTGCTGTCTACAATAAGACCCTGTTGTCAACAAAATAATTAGGCTTTCGAATAAACTCAGAAATGAATGAAAACTAAAAATGTCTCATGTAACTAAATAAAAAACCTTAGTCTTGTTTTTCTCCTTCTATTCTCCCCTTATCTCTTCATCCAATTGGGATTTTATTCCTTTTCCAATTAGTTAAAGTAGTTCAACTACTTTTAGTTAGTTAAGTCAAATTAACTTAACAAATTAGTTTAGGAGATAATAATAATAATAAATAATTAAGGGTCTTAATTAATAATAACTAAAATAGGTGGAACCTCTTATGACTCCCATCAATTCTTCTTTCTCAATCATAAAATATAAAGCACAAAAGATAATCATTTAGACCATATGACACCCTTGTAGCTCCCGTGGATTTTTAAACTAGATATTTAAATATCAACAATAATTTATATTATATCCAAAAAAAGAATATATATCCACATTATCCACAAAATATCAAAAAATAAGGCTTGTTGTCCAAAACATACTGAAAACCATTAAACGTTGTCCTGATCACTGAAAATAAAAAATAAAAACATTTAGAACCCATAGTTGCTGCTTTTCGACGCATATTTCCTTTTCTCGTTGTTATCTCCCTTAGACTTCTCTTGAGTGGCCTTTGGTTGATTAGACCTTTGAGGTTGTATTTCACTTATCACATGGGAGCAATCATCCTTGAGGTGGAGGTGGAGGCGAGAAGACATAGATTTAGAGGAGTCGGTGATGGACTAGAGGGGGAGGTCGTTGCTTTTCCTTTGTCTTGCACAGGTTGTGAAATGTCAGTTTTTAATCTCTTTCTAGCATGTGAGGATTGTACTGGTGAAACATCAGGACAAATTTGAACATTGGGATTAATTGGCGGTGGTAAATGCAATGACATAGTGGCTCAACCACGGTGGTGAGAGACAGGTTGGTGGAAAATTTATTGCCAACTGTTATTATCGGAAACCTCAGGATGTAATGAGACATGTGGAGGAATGAGAATGCCAGGGAAATACTAAGGAGGATAAAAAGGGGCCTCTCTAGTCGGGGATGCAAGACACCATGGCCAACCCAATTAAAGAACCCATATTGAAACAATTGGTTTAACTCTTGCGGGTCAGCGTAAAAATGAATAGAAAATCTAGGCCTCCTATGTCCTCGATTCCAATTTCCCTTGCCTCTGTTATTTCGACCATTGTTGCCTCTACTGAAAAATCTCATCCTGTAGAAATAATTTTTTAGTAATGAAGCTCTTAATAAACCATACATGAAACTCTACTTACATGAATAAAAAGTTGGCTCTAAAATTAACATGAGATACATGCAAATCCATCCATAGCACATCATTTATTAATTTCCATGTGAACGGGGAATGATAGGGTTCATGGGAAATATGGAGGGAGTGTAATTAGCGAAAAATGGTATCATGGAGGGGATCAATATACAAATATTTCTCAACAATTAATAAAAAAATTAATTGTGTATATAAAAATATTAAGAATATCAGTCCTCAACTCTTGCTATGTTAACTTTCCTTTTCTTCCACACAGACTCCTCTTTAAAATTAATATCATAGAACAAAAATGAATAAGTGAAATTAGGATCATGGAGGGAATGTAATTAGCGAAAAATGATAGAATGGTGGGGAAAAAATACAGATATTGTTCAAATGAAAATCAAACCATGCTATCTCTGATGTAAACTTGCAAACATAATATCCTTTTGTTCACAATTTTAAATTTTAAAAAATGCTTTGTTTCCAAAAAATAACCCAAAGATGATGATTCCTTAACAAAATTTCTCACTGGCGTTCGAAACTATATTACACAGTAACCGATGTGATATGCCCAGAATTTTATTTAACCAAAATAACCATAGTAACAATACTACCATTATATAATAGAAACGAAACGATCAACATCATAATCTCTATAGGAAATACCACAACAGTCTTGGAGTTAACAAGTCACAACTCATAATACCAACCCACAACAAAGTTCTTAAATCCCACAGGGTCCCGTACAATTCCTCAAAACAAATATTTTTTCATAATCACCATTTAATAGAGCCAATCATTCATTAGAATTACTCATCAATTTCTTTTTGGTTCGTATTATTGAATTCGAGATCAGACATCTTATACACAGGTGTTTTCAAATTCGATAAACATGGAAAGTTTATTTTTAAACAAGGACATGCAACATTTTCTATCGAACTCGTAAGCTTCATAAAGACATACTCTAACTTCCAATGAATAAGTGGGTGCAATACTTCTTCCATAATTTCCAAGCAAGTGACCAATTAAACATGTGCCCAAGTAAAAGAGTAAGAACAATATTCCCATCATATTCTCGGTAAGAAATGTTTTCACAATAATGCATAGGCTTCGATGTATAACAGTGAAAATAAGTGGCAGAAGAAAGAGGGATAAACAAACTAAGGGTTTGGCCACTAAAAAGCATGGAAATTTTACTGCACAGGTGCCTTACATTAATAGTCACAAAGTGGAGGTTATAACGAGGGTGCATTGACATACATGAGTGTTCACAAAAAACCCAGAGGTAAGGCAGGGAAAACCCAAAAAGAAACTAGAGGCAAAGTAGGCCCAACAACACTCCTTTTCTGAGAAAAAATCACGAACGGTTACACACAACAAAGACACCCATGACCTTTATTTTTCTTAAAATGCCAATAGTCTCAAAACAACCACCACAGGAAACCAAAGTTTGCAAATAACCAATACACAGTTCGAAAAAATCGTTTTAGCTTGAGAAATACATAGACCATGAGAAACACGAGCCAACACTTGATTTAAGAGAAGAGAAAAGTTCATGGATGGAGAAGTAAGGAAAACCCCATACATGTAAAATATTGTGTAAGGATAAATGACCAAGGTGTATACCTCCTCCACGACCGAGCAAGGCAGAGAAACAACAACTAACATAGCACAATGCAAATGACTAGGGTGGAGGGATCAAGGTGAGTAAGAGTGACATGCATTTACTGCACGTCGCTTCTCCCTTGGCATTCATTCATGGCTAGTATGAGCCAAGTGCACTATAAAAATCACATTCCATTAACATTCCCATTGATTAATACAAACCCACTATCCCATAGTTTTCATATGCTCCAAATTAAAAATGTGCCAACCTTTTCCACCATTCAATTTAACATATGACTATTTTCTAGGAATACAACTAATATTTCCATCAAAACAATGTGCACCACAATTGTAGCAAGAGTTGGGGTGGTCACCCAAATACAATATAGTCCATATAAAATCAAAATCAAACTGGAGTGATATTCCTTCACCCATTAAAGCAACATATCACATTTTGCGAGAGGTCATGGAGGCCACATTCTTTCTTGTTTTAAGATTCTTTCCCATAATTTATTATCATGAGCATTTTAACCATGATTTGAAGTGAATAACCTATAGAAAGTGTATCGCAACTAATACATAGGCAAACAAAATATAAGTGTCACTTCTCCATCATAGTTCCATAAGTCAAACATGGGGTCCCACCTACTAGTATATTATTAATATAATTAAATAATAAATCTTGGAAATCATTTGCGAGCATGGTATCCAACGTTATGCTTTTAAGCATCAACAAACTGGCGACTCCACAGGGAAATCAGTTTCCAACAAATTAAGAACTTAGAATGTCTGGTTTCGCAAACCGATGAATCATAGATCAAAGAATTGTTGACTATAATGATTATGCAACAGGGGGAGTGAGGCGTTTGATCCTGATTTGGGGAATAACTCATGAAAAGTGGTATGTATGACAGGGTTTGATCCTGTATGCATAACATTCGATCGATCACAGTAAAAGTGTTTCTTGTTTTAAGGAGAAATTTTTGGGTATGCTCTTTTGAATCTCAGGATGGTGGGAAGAAAGGGATAACATAAAGTAGGGACGAAAATCAAATCATCTATCTAACAACAGTACTTGGAAGAAAAAAGCAATTTCAGTGATGTCTACAAGGAGGAAATCGTGATAGCTATGTAACTTGATTGTTATTGATCAACAATACTTACATAATAGCATTGTTATGGAGAAACTGATCCAAAGCTTATTTCTGATAAACAAAAAAGAAAACAACAAAAGGAAAACAACAAAAATTTAAAAGGCAGAAATGAAACAACAAAAAATGAATCAATAAATTAAATAAAGAAAAACCAAAACAGTGAAACAAAAAATTATATATAGCAGTGAATTTCATGTAGTGTTTATCATTCAAGTTGGTTCCACATAATGTTTCAAGTGGGAACTATTGGTATGATTGGAAAATAATCGCTCTTCCAAGTATTTTAGAAGATAAGAATTTGTGCCTAGGAAAAAAGCAATTTTGAAAGGACTTAGCCATAATTTATGAAACTTCAAATGTCTTCCTCTGTCAGCATGGGATGAGTCCCAAAGAAAGACTTTCTCATTTAATTTAAATTTGACAGCTTTTGCGCATTTGTTGAAATATTTCTTCACGGTTTGATGTCTTTTATTTATGTTTTCCAAGGAAAACATTCTTTGTTCCTCTAAGGCTAATAGTGCATTTATCCTTTGAGGGACATTTGAAGAATTTAATTCTTCGATCTATAGCATCAACCGTACAAAATAAATTTCCAGCTCAGTAGAAAAAATGGCTTCTTGACCATAGACAAGTTGAAAGGGAGTGCAACTTGTGCTTACCTTGGTAGTAGTGTGATCTACCCAAAGGGCGTAAGTGAGGAGGGTGTGCCATTGACGAGGCTTATCCTCAATGAACCTCTTTATGATCCTAACTAGATTTTTGTTAGTAGACTCAGCTTTCCCATTTCCTTGAGGGTAGTAAGATAATGAGGTGAAATGTTTGACCCCCAATTTAGCTAAAAATTGAGTCAATTTAGCAGAAATGAAAGCGACACCATTGTCTCTAATAATCTCTAAAGGAATGCCAAATCTGGAGAAGATATTAGTTTCCAAGAATGAAATTACATGTTATTCATGTGAATGTCTAAGTGGTACAACTTCAGTCCATTTAGTGAAATAATATGTGGTTGTCAAGATAAAAACCTGCCTTGGTGAAGACAGAGGATTAATGTGACCAATAAAGTCCAGACCCCATTTAGAAAAGGGAAAATCAAGGAGGATAGGTTGCAAATGCATAGAAGAAAGACATTCTTTACTAGTGAATTTTTGGCACTTGTCACAATACCTTGTGAATTTATAAGAATCTCGAAAAATTGAAGGCCAATAATAACCTTTTTTTATAATTTTAAAAGAAGTGGCTTTAGTAGAAAAGTGGCCACCAACGTGAATAATAGAATCTGAAGATTCATGAGTTTCCTGTAACAATATTTGTGCCTCCTCATTATTCACACATCTAAGTAATGCACCATCAGCATACCTCCTGAAAAAAAAGTCTCTCAAAATAATATACCTAGAAGACTCAAGACGAAGCCTTCTCCTTTGATGAGTATCTAAGTCATATGGGCATTTCTGATATTGCAAGTAATACACCATATTTTTATACCAGGTATGTTCATCTATGGAAAGGGTTTGAATCTCAATATAAAATAGTGTTAAAAGAGGATTATCCTGATCGTTGATTTATTCACTTGCTTCATCATGTTGAGCTAAGTGAAGGGCTAAGTCTCATCCCTTATTTCTTTTTTGAATTCATGATGGTTAAATCATGCTCCTGGATTTTGGCAAGCCAATGTGTAAGCTTCCCTAAAAGATAAGTCTGTGAAAGCTGAAACTTGACAGCAGGCAAAGGGAATTTTACTTGTTGTTCTTTGCCTAGGATAAAGTGGCGAAAATTCTCCACAACTTTAACAAGAGAAAAGACATGTTTTTCAATATAAGAATACTTGAACTCATCATCTGATAAAATTCGATTCATGTAAGCTACAGGTTTTTCATTATTCTGGTCATCACATTGTAAGAGAATAGTAAATCATGCTTCCTCAGTGGCATTAGTGTATATGATAAAATCTTTCTCAAAGTTTGGTTTCACCAAAACTGGTGTGGAACTGATTGCCTTGTTAATCCTTGCAAAATCATTTTTTATGTCTTCAGTCAAAGAAAAGGAGCGATCTTTCTTTAGAATATTATGAATTGGTTTGACCATTAAAGAAGAATCATGAACAAATCTACGGAAAAAATTGATAATGCCCATAAAGGCTTGAACCTTCTTTTTGGAAGTGGGGGAAGGAAGGTTAAGGATAGAAGCAATCCTTTAAGTATCTATGCATGTTCCTAAACCACAGATGATATGTACAAGGATATTTCCCTTGGTCATGCCAAAAATAGATTTAGAAGGATTTAAAGAAATGCTGAACTTTCTGCATCACATGAGAACTTTTCTAATATGACCAAAATGATATAACCGGTTCTTTGAATAAACAGTCAATTCATCAAGATAAACTTGGATAATCTTACCGATCATATCATCGAAATATATTTTCATAGCTCTCTGGAAAGCGGCACCTGCATTAGACAAGCCAAAAGGCATGTGTTCATAAGCAAATGTGCCCCATCGTGTAGTAAAAGTGGTTTTGTATCTATCGGTCCTTTTTACTTTAATCTAATTATAACTAGAGAAACCATCAAGTAAGGACATCATTTGTGACCCTGCAACCTGTTGCAAAATCATTTCCATATTAGGGAGAGGAAAATGGTATTTTACACTTTCTTTATTCAATGCGTGAAATTATATGCATAATCAGATCTGACCAGTTGTTTTTTGAACGGGAACCAAATTGGAAACCCACTCAGAATACTTAATTGGAAAGATTATTCCAGCCTTCAAAAGTTTTTCCAACTCCTTCTGAATAGTAGCTTCAAGTGCAGGGTTAATGGGTCTTTGTTTTTTCCTAATTGGTTTTATCCCTTCCTTGATAGGAATAGCATGTTGTATAAGATAAGGATAAAAACCATGAATATCCTCGTGTGACCAAGCAAAAACATCTTGAAATTCACTTAGTAGTTCTGTGAATTTTTCCTTTTCTTCATCGGAACATTGGGCACCTAGTTTAACCATCTTTGGAGATTCGGAGGTCCCAAGGTTCAAGGAAATGGTATCAACCACCTTCCTTTTTGACTCCTCTTCCTTATGTGTTTCTTTGTTGCTCACATCACTCGATGAAAATGAGATTTCAAGAGGAGTCAAGCCCTTTGGAAATTTGTCATCTTCCATAGATATGATTTCCTTAGGCTTAAAGAGTTCATTTAGTATGAAAGTACAAATGAATTCATCATTAGGGAAAACCTTCCATGATTCTACATTATCTAGAATGTGAGGACGATATAAAGATTTAAAAGTACAATTAGGCATTTGAGGTAGAAGTTGTCGAGTAGGAGATGTCGCAAATACATCTAACCTATCAACCATTGAATTAAGTTCCCTCTTAACATGAGTGACGTTAAATGATAGCATATTCGAGATAAGCGCCCAAACAGCTTGGGTATAGTGTTTCATCATATTATTTCTAGGAGAATATATTTTATGCACAAGGTTTACAACAATTTCATAATCACCAAAAACTGTAAGGTGGCTGCAACCAAGGTTATAAGCATTTTTTATGCCTAGATGTAAGGCTTCAAATTCGATGACATTGTTTGTGCAAGAGAAATCTAACCTATAAGAAAATTTGTGGATTTTACCTATAGGTGAGTACAAGATAATGCTATCTATGTTACCTTCGTTTGAGCATGAGCCATCAAAATGAATGTGCCACATACCGTCTTCTAAATCAATTTGTTCTAAAGGTGTTTCACCCTCATCAACAAAGATAGTGTATACCCCTAAGTCTTCCTCAAGATAATTTACATTTGGTTGAGGAATACTCTCTATGTATGGTGAAATTATTCCTTCTATTAGGACTATGATATTCTTTCCATTCCGGGGAATGGATAAATGTGTCCCATCAAGTGAAACATATCCACCTGTTAGGGATTTCTAGTCTCTCCCTAGGATAATAGAATAGTTTCTTACTGGCATGTCGATTCCTTGGATGCTAAGGGTTGTCCTTATTTCAGGATGTACACATAGAACTAACGCTACACTAGTGCATTTGGGTCAAATTCCGACGGCGCGTTCGCTGTAATTTCCACTTTCTATTGTCAAAAGAACGACAAACATCAGACCCCCTCAAACGTTGTTTCAAAGGACGTCGTTCTTCCGACGACACAGTTTTTGTCTATATTGCAACATTATATGACGCCGTGTGTCATCATAAATTGGATTGTCCAACCGCATATTGACATCATAAGATCGACGTCTAGGTCGTGGCAATACCGACGTAGTAGACGTGGCAAGAGGGACGTTTTAGATGTGGAAAGAGCAAGGTTTGAAAGGTGGCAAGAGAGACGTTCTAAATGTGGCAAGAGGGACGTTATAAAAGTGGCAAGAGAAATGTTCTAGAGGTGGAAAAAGCGACATTCTTAAGGTGGCAAGAGAGACGTTTTAAAGGTGGCAAGAGCGACGTTTCAGAGGTGGCAAGAGAGATGTTCTGAAGGTGGCAAGACCGACGGGATGAGGTATTAGCTCCGATGTGGTTGCTATGGGAGAGACACTCTTGGACATGGCAAGAACGACATCCAGAAGGTGGCAAGAGTGACATCCTAGAGTTACTAGCTCCGACGTGGTTTCTATGGGAGTGACAATCTTGGAGGTGGAAAGAGAGGCATCTCGGACATGGCAATAGCACCGGGAAGACATCACAATTGTGATGGTTGTGTAGGTATTTTAAAAAAAAATCAATATCAATATCAAGACATAATACTCATTCCAAGCCCAAAGGAGGAGTAAGTCATATGGGTGTCAGCTAGTGACCCACTTAATAGTTTCCTTAGGCTTTCCCTCGCACTAAAGGTTGGGCTTTTTCTTTCGGGAGTGTCTAAGAGATAAAAGACCCAATAATCTTTGAACTTTGTGGTGCTCTACAAGAAAGTTATTTAGTAGAACAATATTTAAGGCTATATACAATCCAAGGTAGCTAGCTCTAGTGCTACAGTTCCAAAAATAGTGCAAACAAGAAGCAATTATGTTGAAATTTTGAAGAACTTTGAAGTCCTTAAGACAATCTTACATTATAAATTCTGTATTTCTCTACTAGAAGGTTTGATCACAATCCCCTTTCAAAACAAAATCATTCATTTTTGTTAAAAAAACGTGAAATCGCTATTAGACGACTTAAAGGGATCCATCCCATTATGCCCTTTACAATAACTGAATAGACTACAAGAATTCAACACATTTGAACATTGATATAAATATAACTTCAACTTCATAGCTTCATAGTTGAAGGAAACTCACAAGAAAACAATAGGTTGTTAAAGATGTTGATGCAAGTTGGTGGAACTTGATTATGATGCATAAGTGATCATTGGGTTGTTGGAGGAAGTTGAATCCACTCATCTCCACAAACTCAAAATACCTGCAACTTTCTCCATCCTAAGTAGAATGGAACTTTCACTTAAAGATCTCATATAAATGAACCTCATGCATATTAGGCAATCATGGAATGAGGTCACCAATAGACTTACCAATGGAATTAACTCTAAAGGATCTGTTTATGCAATAAGTTAGGAGACCTACCATTCTCAAACATGAATTTGAGTTGTGAAGAGTTGCTAAATAAGTCCAACCTCACTCATAAGCTACGGTAATGGTGGAAATATGGCTATATCCTCATCAAGCGAAAGGAATAATGATTGTTGCACCTAGATCCAACATCTTGCAGACCTGCCATTCTTGACCTTGAAGTCAAGTGTGAAGTCTGGCCTTGCTCATAGACTATAAGGTAATGGTGGGAAATATGACTAAATCCTTGTTAAGAAAAATAAACAATGATTGTTACACCCAACTCCAACACCATGGAGGACCATCCAAAACAAAATGATATGCACCTTCAACATCTCAAGGCAGACCTCAATAGCAGAAATGAAGGCCACAATGCATGACTATTTCTATAGAGGGCTAAGTTCTTAACTTTTGAATGGCATATTTAATATGTGGCAAAACAAACAAGTATAAGCCACCAAAAATAATAGATGTTAGGCTTTGGTTTATCATATATCGAGTAGGGAAACCATGTGTGTTCATCAATCTGCTAGACCTTTTTATGATAAAAGTGAAAGATGGAACTTTTTATGCATGCTCATCAATCTACTAGACCTTTTTATTATTCTCACATCTAGTTAGGCACTTTGCCTACTTAAAGAAACAATGAAAGCTAGTTCCCAAAGCAAAAAGGGAATAAACATAATGCTTGGTGCTCATTGTTTGGATTTGTATTTGTAGTGAAAATTAACAAACTAGATTGCATCATCTTCTATTTCAATCTCTCTTTCTTTCCTTGAAAGGAGCCATCAGCATAACAAAAAGAGTTCAATAAACCATAGCTTAGTTGTTATTTCCGTTATTCACTTCGTTGTCATTTCTATTTGTTGTTAAATACCTAAGAGAAATCACCATCTAAAATCAATCTCCAACCCTAAGTTACACACTCAGATCTACACTTAATTTTTAATCCATCTAGAGGACTACGCCCCTCACCCTAGTTTTCCCAATTCCTCTCAAAAACAGTTGAGGACTTTACCTCCCTTCCTAGCCATGGAGTGCGGTGACTCACTCTAACCATCGCAATCCAATGATAACACAAAATACATGTAATAACCACTCTCCCTTGTCATTTAAACGAATAGGGAATACACTTGGACCATGAGAACCCCCAAAGGACATGTAGACATTTTTATTATGAGTTATCCTCCAAAGAGACCACATTTTCCTCTTGTTTGTGTACTTTCACCACACCTACTCTAAATAGTCTAATGCCTAAGATAACACACTAAAACTAAGCTATAATATGGCAATCATTAAACTCTACTTTCACCACGCCTACTCTAAATAGTCTAATGCCTAAGCTAACACACTAAAACTAAGCTATAATATAGGCAATCATTAAACTCTACTTTCACCATGCCTACTCTAAATAGTCTAATGCCTAAGCTAACACACTAAAACTAAGCTATAATATGGGCAATCATTAAACTCTAATTTCACCATGCCTACTCTAAATAGTATAATGCCTAAGCTAACACACTAAAACTAAGCTATAATATGGGCAATCATTAAACTCTTGTAAGAAGGTCATGTGCCTATTTATGTTTACCATCTTAATCTGACTTCTCTACAATGCTTGGTCCTTTGACTATCTGTTGTCAGTGGATACGTGAAATATTGGAACTGCTAATCCATTCCATTTATAAGATGTTAAAAAAACACGAACTTTGCTTATTACCTATTCCTACTCAATCAACATAAAAATATATATAAATATAAAAAATTACCGATACATGTTTTACCTTGGTTCTGATCAAGGGAAAATCTCAGACACTAATATTGCACTTATCGCCTAGAATTACAGAACTAGCACAAGCATTTTTATGCATCTCATGCTTGCATAGCTCAAGGTTACATATCTGGAGTTCACACCACAGATCAGACCCAGGTTTAGATGGATCTATGACACTAATCAATGCATCGCATTCACATACACACACATACATGAGTTGATTTATCATCACCATCGTAACCTCTCTTGGGATGTTGATTGCACCTTGCAACCCCCACTCCTCTTGGGGTTGTATATTGCATCTCACTTCTCTAAGTGCAATAATTTAAGACCTAAATAACACAAGTCTCAAATTTCTACCTAAATAAAAGCATATTTAAGACCTAAATAACACAAGTCTCAAATTCCTACCTTTGTGTTTAGAACAAAGAAAGGACACAATCAAACCCTAGTGATATCTAGGGAAGATTATAGTTCTTATAGATTGTACTTAGAGGGCATGTAGCTAAAAAGGAATTTAAGTATCTGTAGTAAAAAATTATTAAAAACTCCTGACCTAGTGACAGCTATGCTCAGCAGCTCAAGCTTTGAACCTCCAAGATCCACCTGAGAGAGTCCACTACATCAAACACATTGAAAATAAAGCTTAGATTTAGAATCAGGAGCTCCAACATGGCATCTTGTTCTATTGTTATCATGCTTTGTATTTTAAACCATAAAAAGCACACACAGTTTATTTAAAACCAGAACAGACATTACCCAGACATGGAACAAGTTGTATAAATTATGTACATATACAAGCAGAAGAGTAATACAAATTCCTTGTCTAGACAACGACATATGTTTTCTGTTGAATGATCTGTTGGCCACTTCATTTATGCAATTTATTCTGCCTCACACTAGATTTGTCTCTTTTATTGGAAATGATTAATTTATAGATCATATATTCCAAGGTTGATAGGAAATTCCTCTCAACATAAAAGTAAGCAGGGCCTAAGTACTTTAAATAAATAATTAGTCTAGATATTAAGGGTTATCTCCAAGCTGAGAGTTTATACAGTACTGGGGAGTACTGAATGGCAGGGGAGGTGAGGGGTTAAAACTTTTTCCAGCATCAAAGGGAAAAGATTGAACACATGGTTTGGTGGGATACATTATAAAGAGGATCAATTCTTTGGGGGTTTCTCTTCCAAAGGTATTTTCCCCCCTATTTGATGTAGCAGAATAAGGCCTACTTTAGGGTCAGTGTGCATAAATTTTGTTTGTTGGTGCAAAGGAGTTTACACAATTATCTAGGGATTTTAAGCTGCTCATGCTGAAGTATTTTGCAGGGGCAATATTTAAATCATCATTGCCGGTTGTAATGCCTTTATATTATGACCTCATTTTCATCAAAATGTAGGGTTCTATTGCATAAGTTGTTTCCTAGTCCCCTTGATTAATAATTTAGAATGCTGCAGTGTTTGCATGCCAGGATTATTATGACTCTAGAGTTGAGTTTGAAATATCCTATAGAATAGATCAAACAAGTTCTGTGTTGCACTTATATCGGAGTCATCTTGTAGTCAATACTGCTTGAAGTTGGAAATGATTGGAAAACTACCGCTTATTAGAGAATACTATAAAGTTGTGAAGAGGTGATTTTAAGAATACTCTACTGCCAAGTCAAATGAAAGGATGTTGAGTATTGACATTGGGTAATGTGGCAATTAATGAATTTTCTATCCTTAAGATTGATTTTTTTCTATTCATGGACTAAATTGAATGCTTCTATCTCTCTCCCTCTCTCTCTATATATAGAGAGTATATATAGAGAGAGAGAGTCGATCATAGAGAGAGAGTCGATCATAGAGAGAGAGAGAGAGAGTTGATGATCAAGGGGATATGCCAAATTCATCAGACCCCTAGGTTGTAGTTTAGTGAATAGCAGTGGATGCTATTCCACAAAAACTGTACAATTCCTTTGTTTCATAATATCACTTTATGCACATTGTTCCTTTAGCATTTCTACACTTACATCCTTATGTAGAGGTTCCGTGACACTTTACTCCCATTGCAATTAGACATAGTTTGACACAAGAACTTTGGCACTAAGACAAACAACGATACTAGGCAATATGACCTCTATCTGGTGAATCCTCTCAATTTGAGCTTAATGCAGTAGAATAACATGGTTAAAATAAGCTATTTTCATGAAGATTAAAGAACTCAAAGAAGAATAAGAATTTTTATTTTTTAGTCATTTTGGTGATAGAATACATTAATGAGATACATCGCAATTTGAAGAAGTGAATTTTGAGCTCTATTCTGTATACCCACCCAAGCTTGGAACTTATCTTTCACCCTCGGTCACCCACCTAATTTTATTTTTTGATGTTTTCACTTCTATATTGGCTTTCATGATCATTTTTAAAAAAACATATAGATCTCCATGTTAATTGTCAAAGCTATTTGTACAATATTTATGAAGATGCTCTACTAACTCTTTATGATGAAAGGATCACAGAATGAAGCATGAAGGATCATCATAGTTGGATTGAGGCAGAGAGAGTGGTGGAGGGGAAAGGGGAAAAAATGTAAGAGTTTTTGGTGATGTTTGTCATTTTAAAGTTCCGATTTCACCTAGTTAAGATGGTAACAATTCCAGATGCAAGGAGTTAGATGGTGGTATTAGAACCTAGGGAACTAGTAGACCTCACTCAGACAGAAAACAATGATGAAGATGTAGAAATAACCACTAGCCAATTTGGACATGCTTCTAAACCAGATAGTGTGAAAGATGATGCTCGTAGAAAACTTCCCTCCTGGGGTAAACCATCAAATAACAATATTGTAAAGAAAGGTAAAAATGCATATCAGTTGGCAAGGTGTATTCTCATGTTCTAGATACAAACAGGGTATTGTTTTTGTTATGGATTGACACACTCGATTGTGGGTTTGCAGGTTCATGGAAGATACCATAGAAGAACTCTAATCTTAAACACAATTCAGATTGGAATTTTGGAAAAATACCCACTGGTGCTGAAGAAAGAAGACTAGTTTGGTTGAAATTACATGGATCCTTTGGAACTACATTGGGAGGAAAATTTACGGAAAGTAAGCAAAATACAGGGAATTCTTACTAGCATACAAAATTTAGTGTTGAACATAAACCACAAGTCAAGGAGGAGTGGACGTGTGGGGGTTTTGAACAGAAACCACAAATCAAACTGTATAATAGTCAAACCTCATATACATCAAAATGTTATACAATCTTGTAGCAACAGGATAACTGGAAAGAGGGAAAAGAATGAAGTTCCATATGACCTTGAATGAACAAGAAAATGTCAATCCCTGGTGGCTATAAAATCCTTAACTAGTTGAAGGATGTTGGCTGTTGAAGGTCCTACTCCCACAGGGCTCTTCAGAACAACTCATGGAGGTCTAATATTGCTCTGTAAGAGGCCATGAAATGATGTTTTTGTGTCTCCTCTATGAGAGCTAGAGTTTTTCAGGTTCAATGGAAAAATTTGGTGTTGTGGTCTTTGCTGGAAAGCGAAATGGCATATCCCTTTCGATATTTCACAAGAAATAATGAACTATAAACAAAGGGATCTTAAAATATATGTATAGTATATACAATCATGTTGGAATAATTACATATAGTGCAACAAATTAGAGTGAAGTAAACACATTCCCTTATGCAATGTCTCAGGGCTGACACACACATTGAGACAACGTTGGTCAAAAATATCCACATTAAAATGCAAACATAGTCTTTTAAGACCTAACAAACATGTTTTGGTATTTGAGAACTTGACAAGACGCACAACTCAAGTATGGACTAGAGTGTTATTATAACTATCATCTTGAGGGTCTTATTTGTCACAAATTATCGTAGGCATCTTGAAATGCTATCAAAAATGTGTTTTCCTTAGTGAACTTGGTAGTAATGCAAGGTCTTGTCCATAATGCTTCTTGAGCTTCAGTCTGCATAAAAAAATTGGTTATAAGAATGGTGTAGTGCTAGTTAGTTAACCATAAATATAAATCCTTTTTCTTTCTCTAAATAAAAGAAGGTACTCAGTGGGAATCAATTAAGTATTGAATATTTTATGCATTTATTAGTTTTTCCAAGTTGACTCAAGTCAAATTTCTTGCCAAGTTTTTCCATGGAGGAGAGGAGACCAAGGGGAAAGATCTCAGTGCTCATGGGGAATGCCTTTCAATTTTTTTGTGGGCAGGGACAAGAACATTGCAAAAACAAGTAGAATTTTCAATATATAGAAAATAATCGTCATATCTAAAACATAAAAATGCATGAAATTGAAAATCAAAATATGTAATAAGTCATTAATGATAGATAACACTTTCCTTTTCCTCTAGGCAAATTTTCAAAAAAGAAAAAAACAGTGGTGTTGGGTACACCCAAACATCCCTAGTAAGTTTAGGATGTACCTCAATCTAACCAAGTAGGTCAGAGGATGTGTCAAGTACTCAGACACGCCCTTGATGCCATTTAAGGATGTTACCCAAAATCCCCAAGTCCATGGGACTAACGGGAACATAGTGGATGCATTTCCAGGTAACACATTGAGTTTTCCCATAACAATCTTGTTTACAAATTTACAAACATGTAACTAAAGATAGCTCAAAACACATGATGCCATTCAAGAATGTTCCCTAGTGTCCCCTAGTGCATGGGTCTATGGGGAACATAGGAGATGCATTCCAGGTAAGAAATTGAGTATGCCCTTAACAATCTTGTTTACAAACATGTGACTAAATATAGCTAAAACATCTTGAATTTTTGGCATGTAATCAATACTAGTTCGGTAATCTAGTGACCAAAGATCACCCTTTGTGTTTGTCTCGACAGTTTCTAGTATGTAGCTCAAAGACTTTAAGTGCCAATATCTGTGGATTTCGGATTGAACAATACTCTGCTTATATTTTATCTGCTAATCTCTATTATTGGCTCCATCAGGCCATAGAAGAGTCATGAGATTGTATATGCACACATTGATATTTTCTCTTAAAAGCTGGATATGTAAGCTATTCAGATAGCATTTACTTTAGAAGTAGCTTTGAGAAATTCATCGCATGCTTAAATGTGTGTCTAGTAGCCTTTGAACAATCTTGTTGAGAAAACTAAACAATAATATATAAACAAATTTAAATGTGTGTCTAGCAGCCTTTGAACTATGTTTCTGAGTACCAAAATGGTCTGGAAATTGGATGTTTGTGGTCTTCAGACTCACATATTTACTGTTACAAGTGTTTTTCGACTATGAATTCAAGGGTTTCGGAAAATCTTTTAGAACTAGGCTTCTTTATGTCCAAACTTTTATGGAAAGGACTTCAAGATAAAACACAAAGAAATATTGTCGATGGTTTCGGTGTAATGCCTTATGGGCTATCTTTGGCTTGTGGTTGTTATCTATGGTGATGTTACAGTCTATATCTACAGTGACATATCCATATGTTGGAATTTCCTTCCACATTAACACCCCTCTTCTTAATTGAGTGTGTGTGTTAATGTCCAATTGGGTATGTGTTGTGAATAATGGTACATAGATAACAATTGTGAGATGGAGGTGGTTTATAAGGCATTACCTATACCAAAGGATTTTCCAATCTGGAGGGCTTTGGGGTGCAAGTCCCCATTTGATGTGATAGCATCCTCCCTCACCCTGATACTACCAGTGCCTGTGGATTTGGTATCATATCGCATGGGAGATATTTGGCTTGTGGTTGTTTTCTATGTGATGTTACAAGCTATATTTACGGTTGCATATTCTTATGTTGGGATTGTGTTCAGATTAATACTTTTCTTAATTGTGTGTGTGTGTGTTAAACATCATTGTTGGGTGTGTGTGTCATTGTGTTGTGAATAATCCCACATGGATAACAATTGAAAGATGGAGATGGTATACAAGCCATTGCTCACACCAAAATCTTTGCCAATCTAGAAGATGGCTTTGGGCTACAAGTCCCTGGGTTGATGTCATGGCATCCTCCCTCGCTCTTGGACTGACATTGCTGATAGTTTTGGTGTCATTATTTGTGGGCCATCTTTGGATTGTGGTTGTTATCTATGTGCCAAAAACTTTGTTGATCTGGACATTGTCTTTGGGTGCAATTCCATAGATTGATGTGATAGCATCCTCCTCGACTCTATTACTAACATTGTCGATGGTTTCAGTGTCATGCCTTGTGGGATGTCTTGGGCTTGTGGTTGTTATCTATGGTGATGTTACAATCTATCTCTACAGTGACATATCCCTATGTTGGAATTTCCTTCCACATTAACACCCCTCTTCTTAATTGACTGTGTGTGTTAATGTCCAGTTGGGTATGTGTTGTGAATAA